>OX596073.1:10092580-10254491 GCA_951394005.1 Protophormia terraenovae
TTTAACGATGTCCGTCCGTCCGTCTGTCCGTCTGACCGTCTGTCCGTCCATGTAAACCTTGTAATCAAACTACAGGTCGCAATTTTGAACCAAAACTTGATCCAAAACTAAATTTGGTACACAGGTTTCTTATAGCACAGGGTCGAAGCCTATTGAAATTGGTTATGATCGGTCCATTATTTCACCTAGCCCCCATACAAATGTCCTCCCGGAAAAGGGTTTAACAATCATAAATCCCTTAAATATAGCAATATTGAAATATGAAATTTGGCACATATAAGTTTTATATAAGTCTAAATAAGTGTGCCGATTTTTAAAAAGATCGGTCCATAATTAACCATAGCTCCCATATAAACCCCTTTTCAGAATATTACTTTAACGGGCATAAATCCCATTAAAATGTTAGTATCAAATTAATATTCGACACAAATAAGTTTTATATGAACATAAATAATGGTGCCAAATTTTACAAAGATCGGTCCATAATTTACCATAGCTCCCATATAAGGCCCTCTTTCGGGAATCACCCAAAAGTGATTAATTCATATATAAATGTCAGCATCAACGTAATATTCTGTATTCGTATGTTTTATTTTACATTTATGAGTATCGGTCCATATTTGACCCCTCCCCGAATTATAATGTACACAATGGTGTAGGGTATCATATGGTCGGGCTTGACCGACTATATCTTTTTCTCTCGTTTATATATACAAAAGAGTAAGGTCTGAGTGATTATTGGTGATTCCTCATCGCACAGCCCAAACGGTTAAAGCTAGAAAGATGAAATATGGACTGCAGATTGGTCTCCTACCGAATATATCCACTAACAAAATTCGAATATTTAGGAGTTAAAAAAGGGTAAACTAATAGATACAAACAAAGTTGAATAGATATCGTTATTTATTTAAAAAATAATCGGATAGGTATCTGGTACTTTTTTGAAATTCAGCTCTTTTAGGGAGAAAATGGGTAAAAACTTTAATTTGGTACTTTTTTGGAACCATATCTATCTTTTAATACAGTGAACATACAAATAAAATGTGCATCAAATTAGTACCTTATTGAAAATTGGCGAAAACAAGTTTGGTACTTTTTGGAAATTCCAACGTTTAAGGGGTAAAAATCGTACTTGATTTTGGTACTTTTTTCACAAAATATTTTTTTCTTTTTACTGACACATGCATATGAATATTTTAACATAAGATCCCAGCATAATTTTGAAATTTATTGAAATACACTATTTTTTACATTCAGAGGGTAATAAAAAATATCAAAAAGAGGATAACATCTTAAATTTAATTTTATTCAAATTAAATGATGCATTTTTAATTATATTAAACTTTGAGAAATAAACTTAAGTACATGTAGTCCTAAGTGAGTAAGAATTCACAAGAGGAGACTTTGTGGTACTTTTTTGTTCTTCCGATGGTACTATTTAAATTTTGTATAATACTGAATATAGGAAAATGAAATGAAAGATATATGATCCCAAGCGAATGAGTATCTATAAATGGGATTTTTTGTGGTACTTTTTCATTATTCTAATGTTACTTCTTGAATTTTCTACAATATTGAACTTAGAAACATGAAATTAAAGATGTGGGTAAAAAATTCCTATTGTGGTACTTTTTGGTTCTTCCAATGGTACATTTTGAATTTTCTATAATATTGAACCTACAAATATGAAATTAAATATATATAGTCCTAAGTGAATAAGTAATTTGAGGTATTCTTCTATCGAGTGAATGAGAATCCATAAGAAGGTACTTGGTAATAGTTTTAAATTTTTTTAAATTTTACATTATATATTGGATTGGGCAATAAAATGGCTGGTAAAGTGGTCAGACCTTATATGGGAGGTGGGCGGTGAAGTGGACGAACCACGCCCATTTTTAGTTTCCGAGTTTATATCGACCCACAAACTATTTATACATGCTTTTGTTTAAGAGATATCAGTAGAAAAGTATGAAACGGACACCCTGTGTTTCTAGTTTTTAGCCCATAACTTTTTTGTTTATTATTTTTCCTATTTTCAATTTCAAACAAACCTTATATAAGAAAAATAATTGTGCCAAATTCCGTCTCCTTACGTTGTCCCGTTCGAGTCCTATCCTGCTTTCAACAGACGGACAGATGGACGGACATAGCTAGATCGATTCAGAATCTAACTTGGAAAATATATACTTTGTGGGGACTTAAATAAATCCTTTGTCATGTTATACACTTGATAGTGGTTATAAAAATATCGATTTAAAGATTTTTATTTTTTTTTTTTTTTCAAAATTATGAAACTTTTTGAACAAATAAAAAAAAAATTCCACAAATTACACTATGCAACAAATTGATGATCATCGCGTGGGGGCGGAATCGTTCCAACTGCAATTGATAGCTCTTGATATGTGTAATAAACCTTCCAAAGGATTTTTCGCTGGTAGGCAAAATTTTTGTTTTATGAGCACTTAAACTTTTCTATTTTTGCACCAAAGTAGTTTCGGATAAATATAAAAAAATAATATAAATTTAGTTCAAAATTCAAATATTTTTACATAAATGTTTAGAGCACTTAAATGGCAATATTTCGTTAGAACTTTCTATTCGTTTATCTCTAATAATAAGCGGTCATTTCTAGTCCGTTCAAACATAATTTAAATATTCTACAGAAATTGTCTACGTCGAATTTCATTAGGGGTCACCGAAGATCCAAAGTTCATAAGGTGAAGCGTTTATTAAAAAAAATGAAATTGATGAAATTATTATTAATTTTGTTTACGATTTGTACAAAACTTTTAATTTTATAATATATTTCATTGCCTAGTTAAAGGAGTTTATATAAGAAATATGGGAAATTTTCATAATTTTCTTTTTTAACAACATATGATAAGTCGGATGAATTTTTTATCTTCGGAGACCCCTAGTAAAATTTGAAGAAGAAAATATCGGTAGAACATATTAACCCATTAAATTCAAGTTTAAATCGACTTTCATGTAATTTCCTAGAAACGGACTTGAAATAACCCTTATAAGGCAAATTAAATGAACATTTCTCTAAACATTTATGCAAAAGTATTTTAGCTTCGAATAATATTAATATTATTTTTTTCAATTTGTCTATAACTACCTTGGTGCAAAAATAGAAAAGTTTAAGTAGTCATAAAGCAAAAATTTTGCCTACCAGCAAAAAACCCTTTGGAGGTTTTATTACACATATCAAGAGCTATCATTTGCAATCGGAATGATTCCGCCCCCAAGACTACTGTTGCATAGTGTTATGTTATAGATAATAAATTTTTCAAAAAATTTTGTTATTGACTGCAACAAATTTTTTCAAAAGTGATCTGATAGTTAACAACAATTTTTAAATAATAAAGGAGATATAAAAAATGTATAACTAAAATTATTTATTTATATAAAAAAGAGAACAAATTCTAAGAAAAGATATTAAGCAAAAAGTTAAAATATTTCTATTCAATAATTAAAAAAAAAAAAAAACAATTTTCAAAATTTGTAAAAAATCGAAAACTACCATAAATGAAATGAGATATCTTCACGTAACTTTAAATAATATCGACATTTATATATTGATTTAAATAAAGTATGTCTCATTTCAATTTCAACATATAAGGCTTTAAAATAAAAAAGTTAAAATTTAATTTTTGTTAGTATATATTAGATTTTAACGACTTTTTGAAAAAAAAAAAAAATTTTAAATTTTGCCAAAAAATGTATTATTCTTCTAATAATATTTTTATTATCTTCAAAACTATAAATTTTTAATTTAATACTTTATCTTGAAAACTATAAACTATAAAAAATAGTGATTTATTTATAAATTAACTGAGAAATGCCCCAAAAAATATTTCATTTAGTCCCTGTGTTATTTAATCCGAATAAATGTCAAAAATGTTAATCCATTCGATATCAGTTTAAAACTTAATTTTGTGTGACTTATTTCATAAAAATATTTAAAAGTAACTATTTATTATTTAAAAATGAAATATTTTATCTTTAAAAATGAATATCAATTATTTAAAGTTTATTTAAATATTTATTTTAACCAGCTCTTTCATATACAAAATCAACGAATTTTAAGACAATTTTTTATTTCATAATTGATTATAATTGACTAAATACTATTGCTATGCCAAATATCATGATTTACAACTACATACACTGTAAATTTTAAGAGTTTTATTTTTTTGTTCGTCAAACCAATTATCTAGAGATGAGATGACCAAACAATAGAATCAAATAAAAACCAACAAGAAATATTTAACAAAAATGTAGTTGATTGAAAACTCTTGAGTAGACACAAAAATTTAAAATACAGATTTTACAGTGGAGAAGAAAATTAATAGGAATATAAATTAAAGTTACCTTAATAGGAATTTTCAATTCTTGCCTTTTCAGACTTTGACGAGGTTCACTAACAGCAATTTTTCTTGTCGCAATACTGAGTTCGTAGGCAAAAGAGGATAAGAGAATGTCAAAGCTTAGTATTCCCTTCTCCTCTCTCTCCTACGAACTCAGAATTGCAGCAAGCAAATTTGCTGTGTGTGAAGACCGACTTTCTCTTGCACTTCATCATAATTAAACTGTTCCTAATTAATACGAGATGATTTTTATTGTAGTGATCTATGACAAAATAATTGAAATAGTCACCGTCTTCATTTTTTATAAATGTTTAATTTCTGTTTTTTTATTACTTTTTAAAATTACTGATTCATTTTTGATTTATAGTGTATTTTTATTCATATAAATATTTATTTTGTTGCTTAAAAAAATCCCAAAAATAAAATCGTTTTATTTGCATTTGACAAACACAAGTGGATTTCAAATACCAACAACAACAAAAAACAATAATAATAAATAAATCAACTAAGTAAAAAATAAAATAAAGAAAAGATTTAAAGCTCATAAACAGATACTCACTGCCAAAACAAGACAAAAAGTAATTTCAACAAAATATGAATATTTCTTATTTTTCAAGTGGTCAAAGACAAATAACCACAAAAATCCAAAAAGTTTCAAAAACTAAAAAAAAAAACTCTTCATCATAAACTTCACACCATAAAACATGCCAACTGAACGACCGACAAATAGCCAACCATAGGATGAACGTACCAACCAACATTCTTTATTTAGAGACGTTAAAGTAGCCCTAACATTGCGCAGCATTAAAAAGGTTCTCCCAAAACAAATTCATCATCAAATGATGATGAAGTTCATCTTTGTGGCTTTAAAACAAAGTTTCAATAATTCTATTGATTTAAGTGTATTGAAGTTTGTCTGTCTGTCTGTCTGCCTGCATACTTTGTTGTTTTTGAAGGTTTCTTTTTCAAAAGAATTTCAATGATTTAGAAATATTCTATAACCAGTCTCAGTCATTCATTATTTTTTGTAAATCATTCATTTATTTGTTGAAATAAAATTGTACATAAAATCTGAGAATTATTATATATTTTTTTGGCTTTACTTTTGTTTCATAGGATGCATTTACTATTTGTCTTATGCTAAAGACTTTTAAAATTTTCTTTTTTGTTTTTTTTTTTTTTTTATTTCCAGACTTTATGAAATTTAATACCTACTTTAAAAGCAATTTGAAATTACTTTTTCATTTGTTTTTGGTAAACAAAAATATTCTAACAATTCTAACAATTTTGGTGTGAATTGGTCAATATAAATAATTCTATTTCACATAAATAGATAAATATTTGCTCACGAGTATTCAAAGTACTTTTCTTTAATTTAGTGGCACATGTTTTTTTTTTTTCTAACAAAAAAACAAAGATGAAAGTAAATAATCTTAAAAATATCTTAATATATAGGTGTTAAAGTTAAATTTATGAACATGATTTGTTCATTACTTAAACATATTTACAAGCATCTGTAGATTATAGTAAATAATATGACCCCTTAATAAGGTGGTCACACTAGTATAACTCGAGGCTATATTTTAGTGTATTCACTTAATTGTGCATAGAATCAATACTTATTCATAAATATTAATGATAATATAATATGATAACGATATTGATATAAATTTTTGCCTATTTAAAAATAAAAAAAAAAATTAGCAAGCAAAATTTTCCCATTGTGAATAAACAATTGTTTTGTCTTCGCTACTAATTTCTGATTAACTGGGATCTGATAAACTGCATAATTGAGTGTCTTATTTGGTAATTTAAAGCGGGCAAACTGTTCTTGAGTTATACTTATTAAGGGGCTCATATTATTCGTGCCCATAATAAATTTATACGTGATAGGAAAACCTTAATATTTATAGTATTTTTTATATAAACAAGTATTAAAAAGTGAGATCGAAAAAATCTTAACACACATTTTGCCTCATAATCAATATTCTAAATTTTTTTTGATCTAATTATCATGAAAAAAAAACTTAAGTTATTATTTTTAATAACAACCATGTTAATTTGTCCTTATTTTCATCAAAATAAGTGATGAAAAAGATTTACGTCCTACAAGTTATTAAAAAATTTCCAAAAATCCAAATAGGTCTTACAAATAATTGGCCACAGAATTAAATGTCGTCCGTAAAACCGTTTCTAATGTTATTAAACAGTATCAGGAGAATGTGACTATTGATGTGACACCTAGTTCGGTAAGAAAAAAGGACCACATGATATTGGGAAGGCCAGAAAATTGAAGGCATATTGAAAGGAACTCCAAACACATCTGGTAGAAAATCAGCTCAGTTTTCTCAGTGCTTCGACTATTTGGTGCGAAAATTTAAAGCTAGTGGGAAAGTTGATAACATATAAAATTCAAAAAATTCCAAACTGGAATTCTGCAAAAAAAATAGGACTCGGAATTTAAAACCAAATTTCATACAAAAATACTCAAGCTGTATAATTGACGAAGAAACGTAGGTGCTGGCAGAATCTTCGCAGCTTGGGTCTCAAAAATTTTTATTGCTAATGCTCGAAGCAATGTTGGAGATAAGTTTAAGACCCAAAAGTAGCAAAAATTTCTTACAAAATTCATGGTATGACAAGCTTTTTGCAGTTGCTGCAAAACAGGAAAGTCATTTGATACATTCGGATCTATAAATACCAAAATATGCATAAAGGAATATTTGCAAAAAAGACTTCTTCTTTTCTTAAGAAAGCACAACGTGTCCACATATTTTTGGACCCATTTGGTATCATGTCACTAGGGTAAGAAAGCTCTGGAGTGGTACCAAATCAATAACATAGTTTTAGTACCAAGAGAATTAAATTTTCAAAATTGTCCATAGCTTAGACCAGTGGAGAGATATTGAGCTCTTGTGAAAAGTGAATTCAAGAGCACAAAAAAGGTGTCCCAAAATACCGAAGATTTTAACAGAAGATGTGCACACTGTTCCAAAAAAGTGACTGAAGTAACTATCAAATCTCCAAAGAAAGGGTTTTCAAAAATGGTCCACAATTTTATAATTAGTGGTTAGAACCATAAAAATTATATATTTCTGTGATCTGTGCTAAATTATCAAATGATTAAAAAAATAATGAAAACTCTAAGATCAACCGTTTCCAAGTTATTGAATATTATGTATGTTAAGAATTTTTCGATCTCACTCCTTATATGTTACTAGAAAAAGTCCAAACACATTCAAACAAAAAATATTTAGAATAAATTATTTCAATTTTAAAGATAAGTAAATAAAAGACTATTATATTAAGAATTGTTTCATAGTAATTTTACACAATGGGGCCAAATGTCTGTTAATAAATTTTTACCTTCTAAACTACTGGTCGGTTCGAATTGAAATGTATGAAAAAGTAGAGGAGGACCTAAGCTTTCAGAAAAATAATCTTACAGTCACCCAGTAATAATACGAGATAAGCTACAGGCAGTCAAAGTTGACCACCTCAAGTATTCTCGAAAAACGAAATAAAATTGAGGCAAAAAATAAAAATCACACAAGCGCGAATATTATATTGGGCTCGGCCGAATCTATATACTCACCATCAACTTTCTCAAATTTTACGTTATATGAGAGGTGAGCGGACCACGCCCATTTTTTGTTTCCGAGTTTACATTGGTCCTTAAACTATTTGTATAAAATTTCGTTGACGTTACACCTTATATGGGAGGTGGGCGGTAATTTTGGTTTCCAAGTTTCCAAGTTTATGTCGACCCTCGAACTATATGTACAAAATTTCGTTATAGTGCATGCTTTTGTTTAAGAGATATCAGCAGAAAAGTATTAAATGAAGCTACAGACAGATAGATGGACAGACGGACGGACATAGCTAAGTCTAACCAGGACCCAGAAAATTTATACTTTATGGGGTTTTAAATGATTCATTCGACATGTTATACACGGAAGGACAAAATCAGTAAATAGTATAAAAATTCATGCGTAAATATATTAATATAATATATTAATGCCTTTTCTTTATCTCACCAAGCAATTTAAAGAAATATAACTTCGTTTTTAGAAGTTAAGATTTTTTTAAACTTTTACAAACTCGAAGTGGTTAACTTTGACACTCTATAGATTATCTCGTATTATTAGAGGGTAACTACAAAATGATTTTTCTGAAAGCTTAAGTCCTCCTCTACAACTCTCCCATACCAGCAGTTTAGGAGGCACAGAATTATTAGCAAAATTTTTGCAATTGGCCCCACTGTGCAATAGTTGATATACAAAAAATTTGGTATATCAGAAAAGGATGATAATATTACAGAAGAAGTTCCTAATTTAAGCAAAGATGTTTATAATCGTAATGTAACAAAACTAGAGGATGAAGTGATTTTTTTTTATAGAAAAACTTATGGCGCACAGTGGCCCCAAATAAATTTTTTTTAAATAATTATAAAATTTCACAAAGTCAGAGCTTATGTATTTTTGTCACGAGGGTAGAGGTCACCTCGGGTATGTATGTATGCATGTATTTTTTAATTCGTCAAAAATTCATTTATGACTTAAATGTAAAAAAAAAATTACATATACTTAGGTAGTCCTTGTAAATCTCTATAAAAAATACGCTTACATGTGTAGATTATCTCTTTTAGTTTAAGAGATATTTGGGTCAAGGCAAATTTTATTCTTATTTCAGGGCCTTAATTTAAGCCCTAAAATTTTTTGAAAATAATCACTACATTTTTAACAAAATTCTAAATAATATTACTGCAAGAATTATATAAATTTATATATCAGATTAAAAGTTATTAACCTAAAGTTGAAACTTTAAAGAAAATTAACATTTTTGGGGTTATTTTTCAAAAAGTTTCACTTCTAAAATATATTTTTTTTTTGTTCCAGACTACAGTATTTTTGTGATGATTTCAAAAGAAATCTTAACGTAAAATAAAACGCAATAAATGAGTACTTTTTATACCCACCATCAAAAAGATGGGGGGTATATTGATTTTGTCATTCCGTGGTAACATGTCAAAGGAATCATCTAACACCCCACAAAGTATATACTTTCTGGGTCCTGGTTAGATTCTGAGTCGATCTAGCTATGTCCGTCCGTCTGTCTGTTTGTTGAAAGCAGGATAGGGCTCGAACGGAGCAACGTAGTGGTTTGTTTGGTATTGAAAATGGGTAAAATCGGTTGATAAATAAAAAAGTTATGGACTAAAACTAGAAACACAGGGTGTCCGTTTCATATTTTTCTGCTGATATCTCTTAAACGAAAGTATGTACGACAACGAAATTTTTAATAAATAGTTTGAGGGTCGATATAAACTTGAAAACTAAAAGTGCGCCCACTTTATCGCCTACCTCCCATATAACGTAAAATTTTAAAAAGTTGATGGTGGGTATTTAGATTCGGCGGAGCCGAATATAACATTCGCGCTTGTTTTATTATACAAATTAGTACTTCTTTTTAATATTTTTAACTTTCATAAAAACTGGTACTTTTTGTGAAAATTAATAATTTTATAAATATATATTTTTTTTAATTAGTACGCTTCTGAAAATTGTACAAAAGTTTCCACTATTTTTATAATGTTGGTACTTTTGAAAGAAAAATTAGTATATAATTTAGAATTTATTAAATTACACAAAAAAAAAAAAAAAAAATTTCCAATAATTCTAGCGCAAAATGTCTAGCAAAACCCCAAAAGGGATTTTCAAAGTTAGTTCGAATTTCGGTTTTATAGCCTCCTGAAGTTCAATTTTTCGGAGCCCATTTTCAATGTGAATGGAAATAATATTCATTTAAATTATTCTATTAGCACTTTATTATATGTTGTTGTTGTTTTATAGACAACTAATAATATTACACAAAGTTTTACATTTACAAAAAAATATTTCGTAATATCTAAGAAAGGCCTTGTGCTCTATTAAACAAATAAATATATTGAAATTTACAGACTTAAATATTATTTAATTTCACACATTATGACAAAAGTGATCCAAAATATCCGATGTTTAAAAGTCCATTAAATACAAATTCGTACTAACTTTGTAAAACCCTTTGGAAATTTTACTAATCTAAGGAGTGAGATCGAAAAATTCTTAACATACATAATATTCAATAACTTGGAAACGGTTGATCTTAGAGTTTTCATTATTTTTTTAATCATTTGATAATTTAGATCACAGAAATATATAATTTTTATGGTTCTAACCACTAATTATAAAATTGTGGACAATTTTTGAAAACCCTTTCTTTGGAGATTTGATAGTTGCTTCAGTCACTTTTTTGGAACAGTGTGCACATCTTCTGTTAAAATCTTCGGTATTTTGGGACACCTTTTTTGTGCTCTTGAATGCACTTTTCACAAGAGCTCAATATCTCTCCACTGGTCTAAGCTATGGACAATTTTGAAAATTGACCTCTCTTGGTACTAAAACTATGTTATTGATTTGGTACCACTGAAGAGCTTTCTTACCGTAGTGACATGATACCAAATGGGTCCAAAAATATGTGGACACGTTGTGCTTTCTTAAGAAAAGAAGAAGTTTTTTTTTGCAAATATTCCTTTATGCATATTTTGGTATTTATAGATCCGAATGTATCAAATGAATTTCCTGTTTTGCCGCAACTGCAAAATGCTTGTCATACCATGAATTTTGTAAGAAATTTTTGCTGCTTTTGGGTCTTAAACTTATCTCCAACATTGCTTCGAGTATTAGCATTAAAAATTTTTGAGACACAAGCTGCGAAGATTCTGCCAGCACCTACGTTTCTTCGTCAATTATACAGCTTGAGTATTTTTGTATGAAATTTGGTTTTAAATTCCGAGTCCTATTTTTGGCTTGTAATTTTTTTTTTGCAGAATTCCAGTTTAGAATTTTTTGAACTTTATATGTTATCAACTTTCTCATTAGCTTTAAATTTTCGCACCAAATAGTCGAAGCACTGAGAAAACTGAGCTGATTTTCTACCAGATGTGTTTGGAGTTCCTTTCAATATGCCTTCAATTTTCTGGCCTTCCCAATATTATGTGGTCCTTTTTTCTTACCGAACTAGGTTTCACATCAATAGTCACATTCTCCTGATACTGTTTAATAACATTAGAATCGGTTTTACGGACGACATTTAATTATGTGGCCAATTATTTGTAAGACCTATTTGGATTTTTGGAAATTTTTTAATAACTTGTAGGACGTAAATCTTTTTCATCACTTATTTTGATGAAAATAAGGACAAATTAACATGGTTGTTATTAAAAATAATAACTGAAGTATTTTTCCATGATAACTAGATCAAAAAAAATTTTGAATATTGATTCCGAAAAAAGTTATGAGGCAAAATGTGTGTTAAGATTTTTTCGATCTCACTCCTTAATCTACTTTCATTTCGCACTGGAATCATTGAGACAAAATTTGTCTCATAGTGTTATTTTTTTAAATTTATAGCAATGAAGAAAACTGGATTTTTTTTTTTTTTTTTTTCTGAAATTATAACTTTTTTAAAGTGAGTACTTTTTTGAAGACGTTTACTATACAAAATGTCCACTCTCTTACTATATACAAATAATTACTTTTTTTTATTTATTTATTATTATTATAATTTTTTCCTTAGTAATATTGTCAAGGAATTGTACTATTATCCAAAATGTTCTCTACTTTTAAATTTATACTATTTTAGAAAAATAAAAAAAAAATGTCTTATAGAAATGAATACCTTTTTCCCCGGAAAAATTGTGTTCTATAATTAGTTCCAGAACGCATGAAAATAGCATGTAATTGTTCAATTTTGGTGTAACGACCGATGACTTTTGTTCGATATTGTCACATTAACAGATTGCATATATCATCTATAGATGTAGTAATTTAAAAATAATATAAGAATTTTTAAATGCATTTATAATGCAAATGCAATTTTAGGATACATTTTTGACAATTTTTTACTCCTTCGATTTTAATTTAATTTTAATATGTTAAAAGGCTATCAGCCGTATTCAAAAAAACTAATGTATGTTTGATAACGAGTTATTAACTTTTTTGTATGTAAATTTCCAAAAGAAAAAGTTTGTAACTCGTTATTAAACCTATATAATTTTTTTAATGTATATCTTTACTTGTTTGTAAGTTTGATTTGCGTTCTTTTGAAGAGTTACATAACCAGTTCTATGGAATGGTTCTATGGAATGGTTCTAGAACTAGTTCTTTACTCAATGATTTTTGTTCGAAATTGTCATATTTGAAACTAGTTCTATAGCAGCAGTAAGAAAAGGTTCAAAACCAGTTAATCAATGATTGTTGTCTAATTTTATTTTTCATTCTAGTAATTAATTTCTTAAATTATTATAATTTTGTTAAATTTTTTTTAATTTTTTTTTAAACAGTTCTAAGATGTTATTTGGGATCAGGTAATTTGTTTAGATAATTGATGTGAATACGGAGTTAATTCTTAAGCACTAGTTCTCAAAAACATTTTATAAAATCAGTTAAACATAACAGTCTGATTTTATTCCATAAGTGCCAGAATTGGTTGTGACACCACTAGTTTTTAATAATCTGATGTGGTTCTGATTACACCAGTTTTAAAATTCTTCCTGAGTTGGTACTTTTTATAAATTAATTTTTATCTGTTGGTATGTATTTCATTTTTTAATTATAATTTTTTTAAATTTAAAATTTTTTTTTAATTGTTACTTTTTTTGAAAACAATTTAAATTTTTTGTCAAAAAATCTCTTAGCAGAGAATTTTTTTCTACCAATTGTTGAATAAGGTAGAGGAGTATAATACAATGATTTTGACAAACATATTTTATGTTTTCTGAAGAAATAGTTTGGATACGTAATCTAATGTTGAATTACTACAAGCATAATATGGTCGCTGCAATTAAAAAAAACTATTCCAGTGACCATAATATTTTTGGCCTCACAATCCTAAACTATAATTTTTCTCTGCGTGTATTTATTATAAAATTTTAACGATTTTTGTTAACAGTACAAATGTATTTTTATTTGACAAAAAATAAAAATTTATAGAACATGTTATAGGTATCTTCTAATAAAAAAGAATAAACTTTTATGTCATAAATTTCAAAAAAACTCTTACAAATTGTTGAAAGTATTACAGCCAATAAAATATGGATTAAAAATAAAACGTTTTCATAAAAATGTTTCTATTAAAATTGTCATACAATAAGAAAAACACTCACACACTTATTCTATATTCTAATAATTATAGTAAATTATTATAATCATATTTTATCAGGGATTTCTTTCATTTACAAATAAGACAAAATCTCCTTTCAAATCGTTTATTAAATAGACTTTTATATTTATTATTTAAACATTGAAAATTCAGTCTATTCTTATTTGTTACTTGTGTGTATTTAATATTATTATGATACCAAAAGAAAGAAGAATTTAAGCCCCATCTCATTTAAATAAGCCGTTTTTAATATTGTTTATGAGCTGAGAACATTCTAAGCTGTCATTACAACAGACAATGCGAACAAATAGAAACAGACAGACACAAACACACACAATACCAAAGAGACAGGCAGTCAGAAGACAAACGGAGGGACAGACAAAGTAGACATCCAATCCAGCACGCAATAAATACAATAACAACAACAACAACTCCAAGTAATCAATGATTATTGTCAGACTTAAATAGAAAAAAATATTTTTTTTACTTCCAAAATTACAAAGAAACTTAAGAATAAAAAACCATAAATTCCGGTTATAATAGTTATTAAGTGAGTAAAGTCTTTTTTTATTCAGACAGGGAAGAGGTATTTCATTCACTTTCTTTAGTCATTTAGTAGAATGCATTTTTTTTTTTTTTTTTCATATAACATAAATATTAAAAAGTTGTATCTTATAGATACAACATTATATCTACCACAATAATTATTGTTATAAACATGTGTAAGTGTGTGTATTGGGGATTTTATGTAAATGAAAAATGTTTAAGCTTAAGCATACGTTTGTAATTAAATAGATATGAAAGAAGACGAAATAAAAAAATAACGTAAATTCCAAACGTTACAATCATTACAGAAGAAAAAAAAACGGGGGCTCGTAACTCAAACTAGAGAAAAGATTAAAACGATCAATAGAATGAATTAATAACATTTAATAAAAAATTAAAATGAAATAAATAAAATAAAATTGTTATTAGATAAAAAAAATTTATATTTATAAAGAGAGAAAAAAAAAATAGTTTTGTAATAAAATCTTGGGAATAAAAAAATTTTAAGATTTAAAAGTGGGAGAATCTTTTTTTTATAGGTAAATTTTAGTAAAAAAATTTAAATTAGATAAATTATAAAGGTGAAAAACTAATTTCATAAGTAAATTATAACAAAAATAATTTTCTTTTGGATATAATAAATTAAAAAGAGAATAAAAGAAAAGGTACAATCTTAAAGGTTCCATTACTCTACCGTAAATGTAAATGTAAAAACGTAAATGTAAAGGGAAACGTAAGTGGATGATTACTGTAAAAACGTAAATGTAGCCAACACTTTGTTGTTGTTTTGTACACATGAACATCGGTGATGCCAATTACACATATTTCCAGTGGATCAAATTCAAATTGAAAATCGCTAAATTTATTGGATTGTATTTCAGCGATTTGTATGCAAAACGAAATTTGTGCTTTTATGACAAAAATTTTTAATTTTAAATTAAATATTCGACTCTATGTCTTATTTAAATTATTTCAACAATTTTTTAGTGAAGAAAACAGCAAAACTATTTGTCCAATTGATAAACCTTTTACAGCGATTTTTTACGCAGATTTAGTATAATGAAATAAAAAGCTGTCAACACTGTTGTTACAGCTGTCACGTAAAAACGTAGAGCGACCTAATTTGATTAGGTTGCAACGTAACATTTACGTTTTTTAGTACACATACACACATAACTCTCATAAGCAAAACGTGTCAGCTGATTCGCTACATTTACATTTACGGTAGAGTAATGGAGCCTTAAGTGAGGAATAAGGTCAGATAACAAAAAGGAATGTGAGGAATTTTAAAATTTTTAATTTTGAAGAAATACCTCTTAGGAGCGGAGCTATTGAAGCTCTATATGGGATACCTCCGACACACGTACCCCAACGTGTTAAAAGGGACGATTAATCGTAATTTGAACTTTAAATTTTCGTAATAAAGTTGGGCACCGAATAAAAATAGACAAAATTATGTGTCAATGTCAATTAAAATCATTACGCTAAAAATTATAATTTATGTGTTCCAACCAGTGTCAGACGATAAACTTCTTTTCTAGTTGACCTCATATACGGATCAGGTCTGATGTATTGCTTCTTTTTAAGCGTATGTGGCCAATACTAATATATTAAGAGCGAGTGGATTAGGGTGTGTTTCAAACTTATTTAGGTATGTTAATGCGTGCTTTTTTATTTCATTTGTTACCAGAGGTACTTCGGGATCTTTATGGTTATTCGAATTTTTAATCACCAGGGGGCAGATGTAATTGTTCTTAAAATTTTGTTCTGACGCCTTTGATTTTTTTCAACATTACCATAGCACCATACATATTGGCTTTAGAATAGAGTTGTAAAGCAATAGTTTACAGTCTAAACTCAGCTTAGAATTTCTTCCAATGAGCTCAAGTGCTTTCAACTTCATTTGGGTTAACTTTGCATCAATGTGAGTTTTCCATATAAGGCGCCGATCTAGATGCTTACCAAGGTATTTAACCTCCGTTTGTTGGGGTATAACTTGATTAATGTGAAGGTTATGTGTATGCATTTCTGTTCTTTTATCTTCCATTGCCTTAACCATGTTTCTAGATCAGATACATGATCTTGCAGGAGTATAGATGCTTCTTGGGGGGCTTTCATAAACGCCGAGAATAGCTGCGTCGTCTGCAAATGTTGATATATGGGTTCGACTATTTGTTAGCATATCAGAGGTAAATATTAGGTACAAAAAAGGACCCAGTATACTTCCCTGCGGTACGTCTGCTGTTATAGGTTAAGGTGAACTTAGGAAGTCTCCTTCTTTAAGGATAAACTTCGGTTGAGTTAAATAGCTTGTGTGTATTTGTGGATAAATTTACTCTTATTTTATATAATAAGCCTTCGTGCCAAACCTTGTCAAACGTTTGCGAAACGTCAATGAAGAGAGCAGAACAAAATTTTTTTTCTTCAAAAGCCTTGGATATAACATTAACATGTCTGTGTGTTTGTCCAATAGTGCTATAGTATTCAACATTGTTGTAGCAATTATACATTTGTTCTCAACTCACAATTATATTGTTGACACAACATGTTAAGCAATATGTTTAAATTAGAACCACATTATTTTTGTTAAAATTGCATGTGCAAAAAAAATATTTTCAATACCTGAATATATTATTTTGTTTGTAATTTTGAATTGTTGATTTTTATTCAGTTTAGTTTGCTTCTTGCATTGACCAAGTTGTCTGTCGGCAAGTTAAAAATGGATTAGAAAATATGCTGAATGTATATAAAAAAGTGAATTATTTAAAATAAATTATTTTAATTAAAGTGTCTTTTATTTATTTTTAGGCATAATAATTGTTTCTCGACGCTAAGTACAGTTATTGTGATTCAACATATTATTTCTGTATACATGAATCAAGTATATATACAACAAAAATATTGTTGTAGATCAACAATATTTTTATTGTGATTTAAACATATTATTGCTGTATATATGAATCAAATATATATACAACAAAAATATGGTTGTAGATCAACAATATTTTTATTGTTATTTAACCATATTATTGTTATATACATGAATCAGTTACATATACAACAAAAATATGGTTGCAGATCAACAATATTTTTATTATAATTCAACCATATTATGGTGCTACATCTAACCATAATATAATTTACAAACAACCATAAAATCTAACCATAATATGACATTACTCGATTGTGGTAGCTATTCACCATATTTTTTCTTTGCGTGTACCAGCTTTTTTGGAACGCTACTTATGATTCTTTAAGAAAAAAAAAATTTTAAATGGGTGATCCAATATGGCTCTCAATTTTTTCTTCTTTTTATCTTACGAAAATTTTAATAATTACATTTGATAGATTTGCAGACCCTGAATACAAATATAGTTCCTTATTTCCAGAATTCTGAATGGCGAAATTAATAGGCGGATAAAATTGGGCTATGATCCCTTAATTTCGGCTTCAGTTATAATAATTGGTGCACGTAAAAAATACTTAACACATATAAGGTTTTTGCGGGGCCCTGATTACGAATCTGTAAAAAGAAATTCAAATTTCAAAATAGCGGATCCACTATGGTGGCCAAATTTTATTTTTTACTATTTCATAAAAAAATAAGAAATTCAAAATGGGGGATGGAATATTTTACAGTATAAATGAATGAGGTTTGAAGGACCAGTTTTTAGTTAAAGGGCCATATCTTACAAGTTTATGAACCGTCGTAAACGGTCGAAAAAACTTATCAATAGGCGGATAAAATTGGGCTATGATCCCTTAATTTCGGCTTCAGTTATAATAATTGGTGCACGTAAAAAATACTTAACACATATAAGGTTTTTGCGGGGCCCTGATTACGAATCTGTAAAAATAAATTCAAATTTCAAAATAGCGGATCCAATATGGTGGCCAAATTTTATTTTTTACTATTTCATAAAAAAATAAGAAATTCAAAATGGGGGATGGAATATTTTACAGTATAAATGAATGAGGTTTGAAGGACCAGTTTTTAGTTAAAGGGCCATATCTTACAAGTTTATGAACCGTCGTAAACGGTCGAAAAAACTTAGTTAGAAAACAATTTAGGGAATTCACCAGTATTTTTTGTAAGGAAATATCCCTTGGATCTACTTGCAGCTAGGCTTTGAAATGGCCTATTTTTTGAAGAAAAATCAAATTTTTGACAAATAAGATCACTGTTTTATATGAAATTGACTTATAATGTCATGAGTTATTTAAGTATTTATTTTCACCTCTTTTACCTGTAATAATTTTCGAAGGCTTTTTAAGTAAGTTTGAATTAAATACGCTAGTTATAACAAATAAATTTTTCCAGCAAAAATATGATATTTTGACTTTGACCTCTTACTATTAAGAAACTGTAACCCACAATAACATAAAATATTTTGAGCATAAAATCCAAAGTCCTTAGATTACACATCTGTATTCTAATTTTCTTTTCTACCTGAATTGGACTTCTTGCCAAAAATCGGGCTTGTGGCCCAGTGCATATTAATAAATTTTCTTATAATCGCCTAAAAAAATTCTAGCTTCAAGAAAAGTCTTTTATCCCCACCTTTCTATATACTTTTTCTCTTCCCCATTTCATTAATATTTAAACGGTAGTAATAACTAGTAATAGTAGTAGTCTTTTTATTGTAATAAAGTCATAAATATTAAATTTAGAGATTAGAACTATTAAAAAAAATTTAAATCTCTTGAAATACTTTTACCATCATTGTATATGTTTTTGTGGGACACAATTTAAAATTTGTTCTAATAAATTTCTTTTTAAAAGGTTGTTAACATTTTTATTCTTTTTTATAGAAATTTTATCTTAACAATTTTGTTTTTGTAATACTACATCTGAAGTCTTTGTTTTTGTTTTTTGAATAAACCTAAAAAAGATTTTAAGCTTTAATTTAAATCTTTAGTTTGATTTTAGTTGGTTGCAGATGCGGCAATTTGAAGCTGTTGTTGTTGTTCATTTTTTTGTGGACTGTTACAGATAATTTGTTTATTGTTGTTGTTGTTTTTGTCGTTAGTATAATTTATTAAGACAGTCAGCCCTTATTTGGTTTAAATTTGTTGCGTTTGTCTGTTGGTCGTACCGTCCGTCCGTCTGTCTGTCTTACCTTTTTTTCATGTTATAGTAAACTTTAGTTTCTTTAAGTTTTCTGTTTCTGATTTTGTTCTTTTAACCGTGTTACAAATGAGGAAGAAACCTTTTTTTTCATTGTTGCTGTTGTTGTTGTATGTTGTTTATTATGTTAAAATTTGTTATGTTTTTTGTTATTGTTGGTGTATTGTTGTATTCAATGCTTAAGCTCTTATTATGCAATTGAGATGACATTTTTTCCCAAATTGTTACTTCTTGATTTTTTTGTAGGTTAGTTTTTGTTATTCTTGTTAGTATTGTTTTCCTGGAAACAGGGTTGCCACTTGAACGATTTTTGAAATTATGTCTTAATGGGAAAGGGCTCTGAATTCTTATAAAAACCAGCTTAAAACTTTTGAGCTTTGTAAAATTTTTATCAAATGTCTATAGGACAATATCAGCCATATAATGAATAATAGTAATGAATTGTAATCGATTTTGCAGTACTTTAAAGACATTTTGGTTTCGTGCTGCTGACAAAAGTTAAGATTCATATTAGCTATTTGTTTTAAGGATGCATTTGCTTCTTTAGTATGAAATTGGAATGTAGCTCTTTGAGTCTACAAATATTGTCCCCTCCTGATTCCTACCCTTTTAAGTGGCCACTCTTTTTAGAGACACTTTAGAACTTCTACTAAATAATATGAATATTTTTTTTGTTATTTTATTTAAGTCAACTTTTTGTTCACAATTTTTATATCTTTTATTTAAATCTTGCCATAATTTGTCGTCAACTCGTTTGTTTGTCATTTTGTTTGTAAAATATTCTTGTAGTCACTTAATTTTTATTGTTAAACATTCTGTTTCAGTTCACTTTTTTTGTATTAAGATGAAAAAACTTTTTTTTTTTTTTTTGGTACCAAAAAAGAGGGGGAACTTTTTTCTTCTTCTTACAGTTGCGTTTCATTGTAGGCTTAAATAATAAATTGTTTTAATTTTTTTCTTTTTCATTTTGTAAAAAAGGCATCTTTTTTTTAACAAAATTTATTTATGTAGTTCTTAAGTTTTGTATCACTTTATTTCATTTCTTTGTTTATTAATGATGTGGGAAAATAATATTTGATTTTTTTAATTTATTTCTTTATTTTTTAACAATTTTTTTTTTTAGTAAGATTTTCTCTACTCATTTTATAAAAAGGGTTTACTTAAGTTGTTAACACAACTACTTACTAGTATTGTATTGTATTTCTTTTTTTGTTTAACATAAATTAGACAAATTTTTAAAATTTACATAATTATATATAGAAAAGATTGTGGTTTTAGAGTTATTCAACTTTTTGTGATTAATAATAATCGATTTGAAATCATAAAGAAACGGAAGTGATTTAGTTGTTTTTATATTTATTAATTTTATGTTTTAAATCTTAACATGGGTGAAAAAAACTTTATGGGCGAAAGTAAATCAATATGTGCAAATAATATAAAAACCTTTTTAGCTTTTTATTGGGGTTAAACCCAAAAAACAAAAAAAAAAAAAAAAATTAAGCCAGGAAATGAGTTCTTTTTGAAAGTATAATGAATCTTTTTTCAAAAGTGGATTTTTAATATTGTTTGTTGTATTTTTTATGATTTAATGTTTTAAAAATGTTCTTAATATGAAATTAAAAATTTGACCTATAAATAAAATATATATGTTTTAAAAATCTTATTAGCGTAAAGTCTAATTGGAAATTGGTAGTCGCTATTTATAAAAAATATCTATTACTTTAGTACCTAATTTGCCAAAAAAAAAATAATAATAATAATAATTTTCAAGTGGAAGTATTATATTTATCTGGTACAAATCTTTTATGACCTTCACATTTTTTAATAAATAAATGCAATTAAATAAATTTTTTATTAAATTTTTTATTAAATTTTTTCTTTAATTTGTAAATATCCTTAAAAAGATCGCTCAGATCATTTGTGTTGTCTTTATTGCTTATATAAAGAGTCTAAAGCACAAATCAAAGCTAAATATTACTTTTTATAAATTCAATCTTTTTTTTTTTTTTTTAGAAAAAAATTTGCTCAGGTTTTTACTCTAGAACACTTCGTCTAGACTATTCAATCTTCCAACTTTTATAGAATAATATTAATATATTATTGCATGTGAAATAGAAAATATGCTATTTGGGCAAAGAAAAATTTTAAAAAAATTTGAGGCTGTTCTAGAAAATTACTTATAACTACATTCATGAATGAATTTAGTTGAATTTCAATACCAAATTTTTCGCGGCTATATGCCACATATCGGTTGGAAAAGAAATGTTTTTATTGGAATATGGGCTTCAAAAAATCCATTTCAACATACAGATGAACAGATAAATATTCTCAAAAGCTATTTTAAATCATAACAATTAAAAATATTTTTCATATTGAAGTTCTGGATGTAAATTTTAATAGAAAAAATTTCATACACACCTGCTTAAAATAATAGATACACCTAAGTTCACTTTATTTAAAGAAGAAAAAAAGACACGTGTTTTCCTTCATTAAAAAATTAAAAATTAATTCATTTATATTTTAATCAATTAAGGAAGTAAAAAGCAAACTAAACAAGTCATAAATTAAATTAGATTATATGGTAACTTCATAATTACATTACATGGCAATGTAATTTGATGTTAATAAAAATATTTACTTTCCTTTTTTTTAATTTTAATTTTAAATAAAAAAATAATAAACAATATTGTGAAAAAACCTTAAAAAATAGGAAGTTTCATAAAATAAAAAAATATTGAGGTCACTCTAGGGAATTTTTTATATACCAATGAACGCACCTTCCAAACACCATTTAAAAGATACCACATTTTCTATATGTTGTTTTGGGAAAAAATACAAAAATGGTCCAGCTCACGAACGGTCAGCAGTAGAACCAAAATATTTTGGGAAAACATATCAAGGTAAATTTTGAGAGGGGTAACAAAGTCACTTTTTTAATGAGTCGCCTTAATATATTTAAATTAAGAATTTTAAGAAAGAACTAATATCCTGTACATTCATCCTTATTTTGGACAACTTTCTGCATTCGTCTGTACATAGTAGGCATTAACCGATAAGTTTCTAATGTAGTCTTGAACAAAATTTTTTTTGCAAAATTTAACCATATCTTCAAATTTTGTATACGCATTGATGGAACTTTTCCGACAATACTTTTCGATCATTTGTCTTGCACGAGACTTTCTTTTTGCGTACCTATTCCATCAAAAATTTCAGCTGAAATAGCCAACAGGTAATTGATAAATTTTACCTATAAAATAATCCTTCTATCTAATTTTGGGCTTATTTTATGAGGTCTATTACAATTTTAAATCATTTGATTTTTATATAAACCATTTTATAGAAAATGTAGATACTTTTCTAAACCCCAACTTGCAATTTCAAGTAACGATTTTCCATTTTTCTCTTGCCATATATTTTTCTTAAAGTAGCATTGCCAGATCAAATTGTTTACTAAAAGAAAAAAATCGAAGTAATCTACAAAAAATTCTAAGGAAATTTCCTCAAGAAACTATAGATCTAAAATTAAAACTTTGTTTCCGTCGAGAGGTATAATAATTCACAAAAATCCACGTGAAGACAAAAATTCCATTTATAAATATACAATTTTTTTCATAACAAACTCGATAGTTAGTTTGTAATTTTAAACCCTTAGCTTCTGAGGTTAATTTTCTTAGAATTTTGCGTAAATTTATTTCCTATATGCCCTTTGCTTTTTTTCTCACCCCAACAATAAAACCCCACATTATTTGACAAAACTAAATACAACACTTTTACTACGTTTATACGTGCGTTGTGTCTGCTAATCAGCTAATAACAATAATTTTATTATTTTTAATTAATTAATATTATTCTTATAAAAACTTTAGCAACTAATATATTTAAACACAAGATATTGAAGAAGTAGATGTTCCAGTGTTTCGTCCTCTACCTCATATGCTCCGCATGATGTGAACTAAATGAGTAACTCTGTATAAACTGTTAAAGCTCCATTACTCTACCGTAAATGTAACGCAATCTAAGCAGTTTGTTACTTAAAAAACGTAAATGTAGCAAGTTGTTTGTTGTTGTTTTGTGCACATCAATATCAGTGATGTCAATTAAACATATTTTAAGTAAAAAGTCACTAGATTTATTGGTTTTTAGTTTATAATAATTTTAATTTTAAATTATTTCTTAAACTCTATGTTTTATTTAAATAATTTTAACAATATTTTTAATAAAGAAGTGTCCAATTAATAAACTTTTTACAGATATTTAGTGTATTGAAATTACAAACTGTCAACACTGTTCTTACAATTGTGACGTGAAAACATAGAACGACCAATTTTGATTACGTTACATTTACGTCAACTGATTCATTACATTTACAGCCATTACTAATATATGTAGTATTGAACTATTTATTTTGAAAATCTCTCCAGTTTATTTCACGATTTCAGTTTCCCATTAGGAGTCAATTACTCTGCAGCAGAATTTTGTTAGTTTCTTATTTGCTCTTCCATTATCAAAACTTTAAGTTCGTTCTTAACGTTTTTAAAGGGCTTAACGTTCACCTATATAATAGTGTACAAAAATGATCCATTACTAAATTACTTTGTGAGTTGATTTAATTATGTTTATCTATCCGTCTGCCTGTCAGGTTAGTCCTTCATCAAGGTAATGGTAGTCAAAAATGTCGATAAGTCAGTTAACGTACTGTTTTTCCCTTACTTAATGGTCGTATATAAAAGCTGAAAGCTACCAATATATTGCTATCTTCCTTCCACATAACGCCTAAAAAATATATGTCAAGTTGGTAAAACATCAAAATACTGCTTCCGTTTTAATCTTCCCTTTTTAAGCTCTTGTTATTTTCTACTACGATCCAAAAAGGTAATCCTAATAGCTCCTCAATAAACTTTCTTTTCCTAACAAAACCTAATATTTTGCATTTTTCTTTACTTTCACAAAATTGTCCATTGGGTTTCTTCATCAATAAAACAAAATAAAAAATTATTTTTATACCCTTCACCAAAGGTGTAAAGGGTATATATAAGTTTGTCATTCCGTTTGTAATTCTCACAATTTTCGTCGGAGAGCAAAAAAGTTTACATTTTCGGGATCCTTGTAAGAAATGATGACGATAGGACCATGTCCGTCCGTCCGTGTGTCGGTTGAAATGGCGTTTATGAAGCCCACCGATAACTGACATATATAATATATATATCAATCGATCGGAAATGCTTTCGAGAATTTTGCTATTGGAATTCAGCAAGATCGGTTCATACAATGCGGAGATATGTTAAAAAAAACGGTTTTTAGAACCGGTTTTCCAGTTTCTGAAGCCTCTGTATATACTAGGGACTTCGTTTTTACAAAGAAGTCTCGGACATTTTTTTCTAAATTTTTGTTCTGAAAAAATGAAATAGATCGGTTCAATAATAACTGAGATATCGGACAAAACGCATTTTTTATTTTTTGAAGCCTTGGTTTAAGCTATAGATTTTTATTTTTATACAGATCGGTCACAAATATTTTTATAAAATTTCGGTTTTTGGAATCAGCAGGATCGGTTTATAAATGGCGGAGATATGCTTTAAAAACCGGTTTTTGGAACCGGTTTTTCAGTTTCTGAAGCCTCTGTATATACCAGGGACTTCGAATTTTTAAAGGGGCTCGGAAATTATTTTCTGAATTTTTGTTCTGAAAAAATGAAATAAATCGGTTCAGTAATAACTGAGATATCGGGGAAAACGAATTTTTTATTTTTGAAGCCCTTGTTCAAGCTACAGATTTTTATTTTTATATAGATCAGTCATAAATGTTTTTATAAAATTTCGTTTTTTTAATAAACCAAATTCGTTTATAATCAACAGAGTTATGGTCCAAAAACAAATCTGTTAAGAATATAAATACACGTACAAACATGTATATTAAGTATTGTAATGACTATTAGTGACGTTTTTTGTTTTTTTGTATAGACAAGTAGTTTAGTTAGAAACAGCAGTAATATAATGAATAACAGTGTTGTTGTTGTTCTTTGTATATGCAGTCTGTACAAAAATAAATAGATATGGAATTGTTGTTGTTTATTTTTAAAAACTAAAACATATCTGTTAAGAATATACATAAATACATACACAAACTTGTATATTAAGAATTGTAATGACTATTAGTGACGTTTTTGCTTGTAAGACAAATAGTTTAGTTAGCAACAGAAGTAATATAATGAATAACAGTGTTGTTGTTGTTCTTTGTATATGCAGTCAGTTTGTATATACACACATAAAAAAATAAATAAATATGGAATTGTTGTTGTTTATTTTTTAAAAGCAAAGCCTGCTATGATTGTTTTTTTTTCATATTCAAATTTTCGTAGTTTGAAAAAAATTTAGATTTATATATGTGAAAATATGAAAGCATACGTTAAGGCGAACATTTTATTATTTGTCGGTAATATGGTAATATGATGTCGATAAGATAGTAAGATGGTAATATGGTAATATGGTGAAGGGTATCAAAGATTCGGCACAGCCGAATCTTTTTTCAATTTCATTTTTTTTTTTTGTTTTATTTTCTTGGCTCTGAGATTGATTGAAGTTCCTTTTGAGTGTAAAAATTCCAACACCTACTATTCAACCCATCAGTCGCAAAGAAAATACGGATGTCTAAAGTCAATATAAGGTCCAATTCCGAAAATCTTAAAAATACTTTTACGCTCGAAGGCTATATGTTGACTGACTTTAACTTTCTTATTTGTTTTTTTATTTATTTTATTATTATTATTATTTTTTTTTTCATTAAATTGTTTTTTCTTCATTTTATTCTGATCTTAGAATTTTTACAAATATTTAATTTATTTTGCTAAAACTCAATAATTTTAAAATAAATTCTCACCATTTTGCTTTAATAACAATTATTATTTTTATTATTGAACAAAACTCCCTCCGTTGCCTATTCAAAATGACATGAAAACACCAAGTTTTCGTTTTTACAAATTTTGACGTCATTTAAAGTTTTTTCATTCTGTTTGTTAAACAAAATTTTTGTTAAAATCAGCATTTTGAGTTTTCGAGTTTTTTTTTATTTATTGACATTTTCAATCAACTGTCTTGACTGCTTATGGTTTTAACATTTTGTACAAAAAAAAAAAAAAAAAGTACGTCGGCGAGTGAGTATTAACCAGTCAAATTATTTCTTACTGGTCTTTTATTAGTTAAACATTCATTCATTCGTTTATTCATATAATTAGTGGGTATTTAAGTTGTATTAATAAACGTTTTGATGTTTTGCTCTTTGGTGATTAAATGTTGTTATTTTATTGTTTTTTGTTACTGCATTTAATTTTTTTTTAATTTAATATTTGCACTTTTAGTTAAATGAATGCCAATTATATTAACGGGTTTTTTTTTTTTTTTTTCATATAATATTTTTGATTTCTAAGTTGAATGATTAAAGACACGCGAGAGGTTTTTCTTTTTTTAATGGAAGATGATTTAAACTAAGATTAAATTAAATTGTTAAGAATGTGGATTTATTAAAGAATAAAGAAAGAATCAATTTTAGAATTAAATTTAGTAAATTTTATTTGCCCATTAAAAGAAATATTTGTATTTTAATATTTTATTATAAAAACATTTTGGGAAGAAAAATATTCTATAAATTTATATTTTTATCTTCATCATTTAATATACCTTTTTTTTATTAATTTTCATCTGGCTACTTTATATTTATTTTTTAATGGACATATTACATTTTTTTTAAGTAAACGATTTGGGTCACTAGTTCTATAGTTTTTTTGTTGTGTTTTTTATGTATGTGTTCCACAATTTAAATTAAATCTGGTTTAATCTCTTGTTAACGGATGGTCAGCTAATAATACTCGTTTACAACATCTAACACAGACACAAAGAAATTTCAACTTCATAATAAAGTTTAAAATATAATAAACTTCGTCACAAGATCACAATAACTAATACAACTCCCTGCCCATTTAATAGAGGAACTTTAAACCAAAACTATTGTTAAAATCCCCCCCCACTCTATATAAAAAACAACAAAAACTATAACAAAAACTAACTTACAAGACCGACAACATGAGCA
The DNA here is from genome assembly GCA_951394005.1 of Protophormia terraenovae. NCBI lineage: Eukaryota > Metazoa > Arthropoda > Insecta > Diptera > Calliphoridae > Protophormia > Protophormia terraenovae. The sequence continues at coordinate 10,119,911 of OX596073.1, forward strand.
AAACTCACGAAGAAGAAAAATTTCAACGATTGAACACAATAAAACGTAGATTTTTTAACTCAGATTAAACGAAGAAACATTATTGCGCAGGGAGACAATGAAAAATCAAAGACCAAGAACCAACAAAAGGAATAAAAAAATAGACAAAAAAAAAAAAACAACAACTCTTTGACGATCATGACGACAACATGAGAAGAGCTGAAGAAAAAAAAAAAAACACAAAAATAAAAGATTTCAAAAAAAGTTAAAAATTCGTTTATAAAAAAATTTTTTCTAAAAGCGGTAAATATTGAATGAATTTTAGACCAACAACAAAACGTATCTTAAAAATAAAAACAATTGTTAGGGTTTTTTTTAAGATTAAACAAACAAAAATTGTATTAGATATTAAAAATCGTGTTTATTTTACTTTATGGGCTTTTTTGTTGGGGTTTTGTCTCATCTTTAAACATTTAAATTCACATCCTACAGATTTAAAAAAAATATAAATAAAAAATTTTGTTTAAGGTGAATAATATTGAAATATAAACAAAAACAAGAAAAAAAAAATGATTATAAACAGAGTAGAAATATTGAAATGTATATGAGACAACAGAAAACAATAACAACACCATCAACTAATGGATGATCATTGTTAATTATTAGTTTGGGGAAAACGAAACGGAGCTTTGCATCTTTTGCTTACTTTTTAAAACATAAATCGTCCCAATATCATAAAGAATAAACTATAGAATCGCCTATAGTCACGACTATAGAATATAATAACGACATAACCATGTTCAAGACTATACTATATATATAGACTATAGTCAGGACTATAGACTAGACTATAGCCAGGACTATAGACTAGACTACAGTCAATACTATAGTCCAGACTATAGTCAATACTATAGTCCAGACTATAGTCAATACTATAGTCCAGACTATAGTCAATACTATAGTCCAGACTATAGTCAATACTATAGTCCAGACTATATTTAATACTATAGTCCAGACTATAGTCAATACTATAGTCCTGACTAAAGTCAATACTATAGTCCAGACTATAGTTAAGACTATAGTCCTAACTATATGTTGGACTACAGTCCAGACTTATAGCCAATACTATAGCCCTGACTATAGCCAATACTACAGCCTAGACAATAGTCAATACTATAGTCCTGACTATAGTCAATACTATAGTCCAAAATATAGTCAATACTATAGTCAAGACTATAGTCCAGACTACAGTCAAGACTATAGTCTACACTATAGTCAAGAATATAGTCCAGACTATAGTCAATACTATAGCCCAGACTATAGTCCATACTATATTCCAGACTATAGTCCATACTATAGTCCAGACTATAGTCCATACTATAGTCCAGACTATAGTCCATACTATAGTCCAGACTATAGTCCATACTATAGTCCAGACTATAGTCCATACTATAGTCCAGACTATAGTCCATACTATAGTACAGACTATAGTCCATACTATAGTCCAGACTATAGTCCATACTATAATCCAGACTATTCCCCATACTATAGACTATAGTCCATACTATAGTCCAGACTATACAGTCCAGTCTATAATCCATACTATAGACGAGACTATAGTCCAGACTATAGTCAATACTATAGGCCAGACTACAGTCAATTCTATTGTCCATACTATAGTCCATACTATAATCCAGACTATAGTCCATACTATATTCCAGACTATGGTCCATACTATAATCCAGAGTATAATCCATACTATAGTCAATACTATAGTCCAGACTACAGTCAATACTATTATTCAGACTATAGTCAATACTATTGTCCAGACTATAGTCCATACTATAGTCCTATCTATAGTCAATACTATAGTCCAAACTGTAGTCAATAGTATAGTCAATACTATTATCCAGACTATAGTCAATACTATTTTCTAGACTATAGTCAATATTATAGTCCAGGCCATAGTCAGTATTATAGACCAGACTATAGCCCATACTATATTCAATACTATAGTCCAGGCTATAGTTAATACTATTGTCCAGACTATTGTCAATACTATAGTCCAGACTATAGCCCATACTATAATAGTCAATACTATTGTCCAGACTATAGTCCAAACTATAGTCAATACTATAGTCCAAACTGTAGTCAATAGTATAGTCAATACTATTATCCAGACTATAGTCAATACTATTTTCTAGACTATAGTCAATATTATAGTCCAGGCCATAGTCAGTATTATAGACCAGACTATAGCCCATACTATATTTAATACTATAGTCCAGGCTATAGTTAATACTATTGTCCAGACTATTGTCAATACTATAGTCCAGACTATAGCCCATACTATAATAGTCAATACTATTGTCCAGACTATAGTCCAGACTATGGTCAATACTATAGTCCAGACCATAATTAATACTATAGTCCAGACTATGGTTAATACTATAGTCCAGACTATAGTCAATACTCTACTACAAGCTATAGTCAATACTTTAATGCAGACTGTAGTCAAGAATATAGTCCAGACTATAGTCCAAACTACAGTCATGAATATAGTCTATAGTCAAGACTGTAGTCTGTAGTCAAGACTGTAGTCTGTAGTCAAGTTAAGTTGTCTATTCTAACAATGAAAATTTCAATTTCCCCCCACCAATAAATAAATAGATGTAGTTCAATACTTTATTGATCTGGTCATTCAGACAAACCAAAGAATAATAATAAAAAAAGTCAAAGAAGAATACCAAAACAAAACAAAAAAAAAAAAAAAAAAATAGTGTTTGTTTATTATTATATTAACATAATTGCATTATGTGACCATCTTCTATCCATCCATGCAGCATCCGTCCGTCTGTCAGTCCATCAATTTTTGTTTATTATGATTTTTTAAAGAATGAGTTAATTATGAAAGCGAAACGAAATTTAGTGGGTTTACTTGTATTTTAGTGTGTGACAAACACAGACTGGACTGAACTGACATTGTTTAACACGGGCCACATAATAAAAAAAAAAATACCTTAAAGTGTGTGTGATGCTGTTAGTGATATGTGATGCTGTTATATATGACAATGACGATGATGTTGCTGTTACCTCGGATATTGGGACACTTGTGGCAACGCCTACATAAATACAATTAAGCATTTCTAAACAAAAATTATTTAACCAAAAGTGGTATGCAGACCAACCGAACAGACGGACAGACTAACTGACAGACACGCGTTTAAACCAACATTTTTAAGATACGCACTTTTTATATCTCAACACCATGACAAATGAAGATGACAACATTTTGTGATCATTGATGATTGTTACAGTGTTTTCTATATTCGATCATCTTGTCTTGTTTGTTTTTTTTTTTTATTAAATGATCAGCACCATGACAAACTAGATGTTTGAAAGGTGTAAATAGATTTTGGTTTGAGTTTACTTCTTTCTCTTGTTTTCTAAAGTGAGACTCTAAAAAAATAGAAAACAATATTTTATTTTTATTTTTACACAAACAGCCAACGCACATGTTTTGTTTAAGATAAAAGAAATTGGAAATTATTTGATTATAAATATTTTCAATAAAGTGTTTTTCCATTATTTCGAGTTTGTTTTTAATATTTTTCAAAAATGCTTAATTTTAAGAAAGTCTTCGAAATTTGTAAAAAAACGTCGCAAATTTACTTTTCAGTGATTTAAAAAAAAATTGACTTGAAGTTCATTTAAAGAAATAAATAATAGTTTTAGTTATTTTTAAAAATGTATATATTTAAGTGAATTTTTCTCTAATATCTTCTATTTTTTTTTATAGTCATTTTCCCAAGCACTTTCATTCTAGCAATTTAAATTGTTCGAACTGCAACTTTTTCATCATTAAGACCTGTCTTCTTTTTAAAAAATATATTTTATTTTAACTCCTCCATAAATTTCGCTTGATTTAAAAATTCTTAAATACAAACATTAATTTCGTAATAACTTACACAGTTTTATGATAACTTTTGATTGAATTTTATTTTTCCATGTAAAAAAACCCACATACAATGTATTTATGACGTAGATGAGGTATAAAATATAAATGAAAGAAAAAAATCTTCAGATGTTATTAACTAATATATGACGCGACATGTTGCACACGTAACAAATATGTGGTACATACCAACATCAACAGCAAGTGTATGTATAGCAGTTGCTGATTTTAACATAAGAGGCTTGAAGGGAATGAAATATTATAGGAAATACCTAGGAAAACTATACAATTCTCCTGTGAGGTTATATCTCTTTTGTTTTGCTAGTTAACAGCAAAAACTCATCTGCACTTCATAGTCATATTCAACACAATACAACAGCATTAAAATCACATAAACTTGTGCTACAATGAAATTGTAGTTTATAGCTGCTCTCTTTTGAACAGGGGAATTAAAGGAATTATGTCTTTGAGTAATTATAGTCTATAGGTCTTTACTATTCTATGAACTGTAATTTACATAGTGGACTATAGTTTGGCCTATAGTCTCATCAATAGTAGTCTAAAATCTTAACAATAGTTTATAGTCTTGACTGTAATTTACTCTATAGTCTTGACTATAGTTTACTCTATAGTCTTGACTATAGTTTACTCTATAGTCTTGACTATAGTTTACTCTATAGTCTTGACTATAGTTTACTCTATAGTCTTGACTATAGTTTACTCTATAGTCTTGACTACATTTTATCTAAAATCTCGACTATATTTAGTCTATAGTCAGTTTTGTCTATAGTCTCGACTATAGTTTAGTCTATAGTCTCGATTAGAATTTAGTCTATAGTCTCGACTATAGTTTACTATATCGTCTCGACTATAGTTTAGTCTATAGTCTCGACTATCGTTTAGTCTATAGTCTCGACTGTAGAATAGTCTATAGTCTCGACTATAGTTTATTCTATAGTCTCGACTATATTTTAGTCATTAGTTACGACTACAATTTAATCTTTATACTCGACTATAGTTTAGTCTATAGACTCGACTATAGTTTAGTCTATCGTTTCGACTACAATTTAATCTATATACTCGACTATACCTTAGTCTATAGTCTCGACTACAGTTTAGTCTTTAGTTTTGACTATAATTTAGTCTATAGTCTTGACTATAGTTAAGTCTATCGTCTCGACTATACTTTAGTCTATAGTCTTGACTATAGTTTAGTCTTTAGTCTTGACTATAGTTTAGTCTATAGTCTTGACTATAGTCTCGACTATAGTTTAGTCTATAGTCTCGACTATAGTTAAGTCTATCGTCTCGACTATAGTTTAGTCTTTAGCCTTGACTATATTTTAGTCTATAGTCTTGACTATAGTTAAGTCCATAGTATCAACTATAGTTTAATCTATAGTCGCGACTTTAGTTAAGTCTATAGTCTCGACTATAGTTTAGTCTATAGTCTCGACTATAGTTTAGTCTATAGTCTCGACTATAGTTTAGTCTATAGCCTCGACTATAATTTAGTCTATAGTCTCGACTATAGTTTAGTCTATAGTCTCGACTATAGTTTAGTCTTTAGTCTTGACTATAGTTTAGTCTATAGTCTTGATTATAGTTTAGTCTATAGTCTCGACTATAGTTTAGTCTATAGTCTCGACTATAGTTAAGTCTATCGTCTCGACTATAGTTTAGTTTATCGTCTCAACTATACTTTAGTCTATAGTCTCGACTATAGTTTAGTCTTTAGCCTTGACTATATTTTAGTCTATAGTCGCGACTGTAGTTTAGTCTATAGACTCAACTATAGTCAATAGTCGCGACTATAGTTTAGTCTATAGACTCGACTATATTCTATAGTCTCGACTATAGTTTAGTCTATTGTCTCGACTATAGTCTATAGTCTCGACTATAGTTTAGTCTATAGTCTCGACTACAATTTAATCTATAAACTCGACTATAGTTTAGTCTATATTCTCGACTATAGTTTAGTCTATCGTCTCGACTATAGTATAGTCTATAGTCTCGACTGTAGTTAAGTCTATAGTTTTGACTATATTTTAGTCTGTAGTATCGACTATAGTTTATTCTTTAGTCTTGACTACAGTTAAGTCTATAGTTTCGACTAAAGTTAAGTCTATAGTCTCGACTATAGTTTAGTCTATAGTCTCGACTATAGTTTAGTCTATAGTCTGGACTATAGTTTAGTCTCAACTATATTTTAGTCTGTAGTCTCGACTATAGTATAGTCTATAGTCTCGTTTATAGTTTAGTCTTTAGTCTTGACTATATTTTAGTCTATAGTCTCGACTATAGTTTAGTCTATACTCTCGACTATAGTTTAGTCTGTAGTCTCTATAGTTAAGTCTATAGTCTCGAATATAGTTTAGTCTATGGTCTCGACTATAACACCTAGACAAAATTTTAGTCTATAAACTGGACTATTGTCTGCTCTATAGTCTAAACTATAGAGTCTTATAGTGTTGTCTATAAACATTTTTTTCCTAACTTATTCCCTAAAACGAAGAAAATCTACTCTTTTCCAACTCTGTTTAAGGTTCACATAATAGGCATTAAAAGAAAAATATACAAGAAGATGGAAGGAAAATTAATTACAATTTTTAGCATTAAATGAAGTAAAGTGCGTTTTAGCAAATCATAAAAATTTATTCAAGCCAACATTTGCGCCCATTATTGTTTTTGCTTTTGTTGTTAAAACATTACGTTGAAGATGAGTAGAAGAAGAAGAAAAAACATCTACTTAACATTAGCAGGTACGAACATTAGATGCAGCAGCAACAACATTAGAAATAGCAACTGAGGCAGCAGTTAATGCTGCAGATATTAATTGTAATATTAGTTAAATGTTTGGTTGGTTGATTGCAAGATGCTTTTTGCTGCTTATCGCTATGTATTCATACTTTTAAGATCAAAGGTAAAGAAATGCAGGAAAAAAAAAAAACTAAACATAAACTTCTGCTGCCAACAAATATTTTAAAGCAACAACTTTGTTGTTTTTTTTTTATACTTTTTTGGGCAGATAAAAGTCAGCCACACTACCATCATCATCGTCAACTACAACATCATCCACACCATGATTTTATGGCTCAAATGGAGGCCAGATATTATTATTTGTTTGGTTGAAGTTGAAGAATTAATGGTAATAGTAGTAGTGGAAGAAGAATAGATGTAGAGGAAACATTAGCATAATATTGTTAAATTCTCACAGTAATAAGAAAAAGAAGTTATGATTAAATTTACAGTTCTTTGCTTATTTTTTTATTTTATTTTCTATAAACTTTTTCATTAGGTTTTTACTTTTTGTTTTATATTCAGACTCATAAATACCAAGATTGGATTTCAAAAAACGTTTTTTTTTTTAATATTATTCAGAAAACTAAACTCATAAGTTTTTCCATAATAAATACTCTCATACTTTACTATTTTTTTTAGTTCTTTGTTCGCGTCATGTGTGTGATTATTAAAATGTGGGTTATAAAAATAGTTTTTCTTTTCTTTATGACTCAATTTTATTTTAACGTCTTTTAATAATCATACATTGTTAGATAAATGTTTAAATATAAGTATGTACTGTCTATGGGTGTTAGGTAATGTAAATCATATTGTAATATATAGTTGTAACAGAAAAAAAGCGTAGATAATTTCAAATAAAAAGTTGAATGACTGACAGTTTCAGAAAAAAAATAAAATAAAAAAAAAATAATTTTTAAAATATTTTTATTGGAAATGTAAAATAATTAAATATATGGCTAAAAAAAAGATTTAAATATCTATAAACTACTAAAAATAGAAATTTTTCAAAAATGTACTATAAATAGGTAGTTTTTAAAAAAATTACTATATGTAGCAAATTTACTAAGAATAGCAAATTTTTGGAAAATTTACTAGAAATAGTGCACTTTCTAGACACTTGACTATAAATAGAATTTTTTTGCTTTTTATGCCTATGTGATGCTTATGTGAATCTTAAATGGATCTGAAAAAGAGTATTTTTTTTTTTCTTAGGAATAAGTTTGTAAAAGAAATGGTTATCGACAAGTCTATCTGTCCAAACTACATACTAAGCTATAGTTCAGGCTATAGACCATAGTCAATATAACTGTTCAGATTATAGTCAAGAAAAGACTTTGATAGTCGAGGTTAAAAATTAAAATATAGTCCAGACCATAAACTAAAATATCGTACAGACTACAGACTAAAATACAGTCAATACTAGAGACTAGAATATAGTCAAGATTATAAATTAAGTTACAGTCGAAAATATAGACTAGATTATAGAATAAGCTATAGTCTCGACTATAGACTAAACTATTGTCGAGACTATAGGCAAAACTATTGTGTAAATAGCAAATTTATAGAAAATTTACTATAAACATAAAAATAAAATTTTTGGAAAATTTTACTATAAATAGATCTTTTAGAAAATTTACTATAAATAGCAAATTTATGAAAAACTTACTATAAATAGCAAATTTATGAAAAACTTACTATAAATAGCAAATTTTACTTTTAATAGCAAATTTGTGGAAAATTTACTATAAATAGCAAATATATAGAAAATTTACTATAAATAGCAAATTTATGGAAAATTTACTATTAGTCACAAATTTATGGAAAATTACTATAAATAGCAAATTTATGGAACATATACTATAAATAGCAAATTTATGGAACATATACTATAAATAGCAAATTTATGGAAAATTTACTATAAATAGCAAATTTGTGCAAAATTTACTATAAAAAGCAAATTCATGGATAATTTTCAACAAATAGCAAATTCATGGAAAATTTACTAAAAATAGTTAATTTATGGAAAATTTACTATAAAAAGCAAATTTATGGAAAATTTACTATAAATAGCAAATTTTTAGAAAGTTTACTATAAATAGCCAATTTATGAAAAGTTTACTACAAATAGCAAATTTATGGAAAATTTACTATAAATAGCCAATTTCTACAGAACTTACTTTAAATAGCAAATTTTTAGAAAATTTACTATAAATAGCACATTTTTTTATAGTCCCTACTATATGTTAGTCTATAATCTGGACTATAGTCCATAGTCTCGACTATAGTATAAAATATAGTTTAGTTTACAGTCTAATTAAATTATATTTAAGGCTATAGTTTAGTAGTCTTGACTATAATTTAGTCTGTAGTCTCGACTATAGTTTAGTTCATGGCCTCGACTATAGTTTAGTCTATATTATCAACTATAGCCTTGTCTAAAGTCTATACACCTTAGTCTATAATCTGGACTATTGTTTAGTCTATAATTTTAACTATAGCTAGTCCATAGTCTCGACTAAGCTTAGCCTATAATCTCGACTATAATTAGGCTATGATCTCGACTTTAGTTTAGCCTGTAGTTTAGTCTATATTCTCGAAAATAGTTTAGTTTATAATCTAACCAAACTATTTTTATGACTATAATTTTGTCTATAGTGTCGACTATAGCTTAATCTATAATCGAATATAGTTTAGTTTGTAGTATTGGTTATACATAATTTTATAATTTTAACTATAGCTAGTCCATAGTCTCGACTAAGCTTAGCCCATAATCGCGACTATAATTAGGCTATGATCTTGACTTTAGTTTAGCCTGTAGTTTAGTCTATAGTCTCATAAATAGTTTAGTTTTTAATCTAACCAAACTATTTTTATGACTATAATTTTGTCTATAGTGTCGACTATAGCTTAATCTATAATCGAATATAGTTTAGTTTGTAGTATTGGATATACATAATTTAGTTTATAGACTAATTGAACTATATAGTTTAATCTCTACTCTGGACTATAGTATATTATATTTGCTATAGTTTATTTTATAGTGTCGACTATAGTTTAGTCTATTATCTCAACTATAGTTTGTAGCTTCGACTATATTTTATTCTGTAGTCTCGAGTTTAGAAAATTTACTATAATAGCAAATGTACTGTCAATACATAATTTTTAGAAATTTGGCTATAAACTGCACAAAAAAAAATTAAAGTAAGAAGCAAATATTTTGAAAATTTACTAAAAATAGCAAAAAATGTAAATTTTTGAAATTAAATTAAAAATTATAGTAAATTTTTAATTTATAAAACGGAAGTTTGGAAAGACTTCCAAAATATTTTAAAAATTATTGTAATAAAAATATTTACAATAATTTTGAACGGAAATCCGTTACAGTATTAATAAAATATTAGGTTAATCAATACGATTTCAATTCAAAATCTTTATATTAAAGTTTGGATTTTGTACAACTTCCTACATATAAATATATGACTTTATTGTCATATCTTCATGATTTTATTTTTTAAAATTCCTTTTATAAATTATATAAAATTAAAAAAGATAATATCTCCATCTTACGTTTCTCTAACACAAATAATTTAAATGATTAAATCGGTAACAAACCACAATTGAATTACAGTTATTTTTATTATTTTTTTAAATAAAATATTTCGTATATTTTTACAAAAAAAAAAAAAAAGTAAAATAAAATGTTTTATTATCTAAAACCCACCATGTGGTTTAACACCTAATTAACAATTATTAAAAGTCACTTTTCGGCGCAGCATTACTAAATACAATTAACCCAGAAAATAAAATTGAATAGAAAATAAAACAAAATATATGAAGATGAAAAAAATACGAACAAGTTAAATAAGTTTCATCAAAAAATTAAATAAAAACATTTACATACAAACACTCATGAGATAGCACCCACAGATTAAATAAACCAAAGATCATAATAGATACTTTGTCTTCTCCAAAAAAAAAAAAAAAAAATAAAAAAATAATACAAAACAAAAAATAGAAACTATAACAGTCGGTTTGAATTCAAATAAACTCAACTTTTTCATACAAAAACAGAAAGAAAAAAAGCACTTGATATACTCAGTTCACCTGCTGGGAATTATTGTGGTTAAACAAAAAAAAGTTTAAATTCTATACCTGAACGTATCTTAAATCAGCTAGATGCATATTCACTCATAAGCTACAGTAACTTCAAATGAAAACTATCAATTTCATTTGATTGAATTATAAAAGAAAAGAATTGATAAGATTTATCTCAACTTATGACTTTTTAACCACCATATGGGTTTTAAGATACTTTACTTATTTACGATTTTAAACGTGTGATGATGACTGACTGACTGTGTGAATGCATAAATAAACGAGCTTTTGATAATCTTAAACTTAATATCGATTTTCAGCTTAAAAAAAAAAAAATAAATTTAAATTGAGGTTTAGTGACAAATATGAGAAAAATTGTAATTTTTATTTTTTTAATTTAAATGGAAATTGATCTTAATTTATTTATCAAGTTGTTTGTTAAGCTAAATATTTATTAAGTTGACAGTTTAGGTTTAAGCTTTGACAAATCAATAAATCAAAATCGTTGGCTTTTATAGTAGGGATGAGAAAAAAAACCACAATTGTGAAAAGCCACAAAGGCAATTATCGTATTTTGTTTAAAGAAATTTAATTATAAACGTTGGGTGTTTAATTACCACTATTAACTAGATGCACGTGGAAAACTTAGAGGGAAGATTAAATAACATTTAGTTCAGAATATTTATAAAAGATATTTGTAACTATTTTATCATCTTATCAATTTTAAATATTTTTAATAATTTATTTTTATCATTTTGAAAATACTAATATTAAATTATTTTTTTCTTTTTTTACAGCATTTTGACTATTTCAACCATTTTAGTATTGTTTGACGAGGACTTTCTGAAATGAGAACAGGTTTTAAGAAGTGAGCTCAATATAACATTTAATATTCCAATTAATAGTTTTTCATTTAAGATATTTTTTTATTATACGAAAATAAAGTAAACATATTATTAGAAATTATTTTTTTTTATTTATTAAACTGCAGAAGAAAGCTGGTAAGTAAAGAATAACAGATTTATATTATAATTAAAGTGACACACCTCCTTTCCAAAAATAAATGATACCCAACTTTATTTTAAGTACAATCCTATACAGGGTACAAAAAAGTTTATAAATTTTTATAAAATTTACTATAAATACAAATTAAAAAAAAATAGCAAGTTTTTGGAAAAATAACTAAATTGTACTACCAAACCACAGCAAAGATTTAATCCTATCTGATGCAATAAAAATTGTATCAAAATCTTTTTTAGTTTTCGAGATAAAAGGGTTTGAAAACTATTAAGCTTTACGCCTTTATTAGCAAAAAATATTACGTTTAAACTTTTCATTAAAGATCTTCAAGTCAGCTTTTGAAAATCGAAAATGAAGTATAAAACCAAAATTTGAAAACTATTGGTGTGAAAAAACGGCCACAATCAAATTCCAGTATTCATCTTTTTCATAAAGTTGAAACTTTGCATATCTAAAGAAGTTAAGGTCAACTCTCTGGCCCTGCAAAAATTTTCTATGTCAGGTCCCTCTTTACTTTGAAAAAGTAGTAATAAACTATAAAAGCCTTAATAACTAAAAATGAGCGTGGTAGTAGGCCGACGAAATTAGCACCAACTGTTAGCTCAAGTCCAACTCTAATCGATGCATTAAAAATCATATCAATATCTGTTATAGTTTTCAAGTTATAGTATTTAGAAAAAAATTTAAAGCAAAAAAAAACACCTTCTGCTGGTTTATGTTCTCCTAGTACTCTGATAAAATTTTGAAAAATTTGGGCAAAATTATTTTTTTGTAATTTTTTTTTTTTAAATTTTACAAAATTATCTATATCTCTGTTATGTGTAGAGATATTATTTTAAAACTTACCAAGCATATAGATCTTGACTTCAGTTTTTTATGTGAACACAGCTTTTTCATGCCACGCCCCTTTTTCCATTTGTAAATCAATGTTAAACTAAAAATGTCGTAATAACTTTAAGTGGGCGTGACAGTGAGCAAAAAAAAATATTTAGAATATTAAATAATATTCACCCTATCCAATACTTTAAAAATCATATTTAAAACTTTTGTAGTTTTCGAGATATAACGTTTAGAAAATTATTAGTATGAAAAAACGCCTACAACCAAAGCTCAGTACTTTTCTCATTTCTTAAGCTATATCTCCCTTAATAACAAAGATATTATTTTGAAATTTCGTATACCAAAAGCTCTTAAGGAAAGCTTTTTGATTTTGTAAGAATTTACTACGCCACGCCCCCTTTTCAATTTGAAAAATCATAGTAAACTATAAAAGCCTAAATTACTTAAAATGGGCGTGGCAGTAGGCTGATAAAATTACCACCAAGCGTTAGCTGAATTACACCCTAATCGATGCAACAAAAATCATGTCATATGTTTTATACTTTTCGAGTTACAATGCTTAGAGAAAAATTGAGAACAAAAAACACCTACTGCAAGATTCTGTTCTCTTAGTACTCAGAGAAAAATTTTGCAAAATTTGAGAAATTTTATTTTTTTATGTTTTTTACAAATATTACAAAATTTACTATATCTTCCATAATAGCAAAGATTTTAACATGAAACTTTGCATACCTAAAGATCTTGAGATCAACATTTTCCATATAAAAAAGTTGTTCACGCCACGCCCCTTTATCTATTTGAAAATTAGTGTTAAACTATTACTACCTTATTTACTAAATGTGGGTGTTACACTGGACGGACAAACTTATAACAAAACTACAGCTAAAGTCCAACCCCATCGGATGCAACAAAAATCATATCAAAGTCTTTTTTAGTTTTCAAGATAGAAGGTTTTAAAACTATTAGTGTAAGAAAACGCCCACAAAAAAAAAAAAAAAAAAAAATAACTGTATTATTTTCATCAGAGCTATATCTTTCTCAATAGCAAAGATATTGCTTTGAAACTTTGCATACCTAAAGATCTTAAGGAAAGCTTTTTCATGCTATAAAATAGTTCAATGCCACGCCTCCTCTTCACTTTGAAAAATAGGAACAAACTATAAAAGGCTCAATTGCTGAAAGTAGGCGTGGCAGTAGGATGAAAAAGTTAAAACCAAGAGTTAGCTTAAGTTCAATTCCATTTGATACAACAAAATTCATATTAAAATCTCTTTTAGTTTTCAAGATATAACCTTTAGAAATTTATTAGTGTGAAAAAACGCCCACAAGCAAATTCCTGTACTTTTGTCATTAATAAAGCTATATCTCTCTTATTAACAAAGATATTGTTTTAAAACTTCGCATACCTATAGTTTTGGAGGTCAGCTTTAAAATCCTATAAAAATTTTTTTATACCATGCCCTTTTTTCACTTACAAAAATAGTAATATAGTATAAAAGCTTAAATTACTAAAAGTGGGCGTGGCAAAAAGCTAACTAAATTACCACCACGGGTTAGCTCAATTCTAACCCTAATCGATGCAACAAAAATCATGCCAATATGTCTTATACTTTTCGAGTTATAACGTTTACAAAAAAATTGAGAACAAAAAATCACCTACTATTTGTTTATGTTCTCCTAGTACGCAGAAAAAAATTTTTACAAAATTTGAGTAAAATTTAATTTTTTCAATTTTTTTTTTAGATTTTACAAAATTTGCTATATCTCTGTTATTTGTAGAGATATTATTTTGAAATTTTGCGTGTTTATAGGTCTTGATTTCAGCTTTTTGTGTTTACAAAACATTTTCATGCCACGCCCCTTTTTCTCCATGAAAAGTATCGTTAAACTATTGAAATATAAATTGCTTAAAGTGGGCGTGGCAGTGGGTTGAAAAAATTATTATCAATCTATAGTCCGGGTTCATTTCAAGTCGATACAAAAAAAAATCATATCGATAGCTCTTATAGTTGTGGAGTTTTATTTAATGTTTAGAAAAAATTGGGCATAAAATTGTTTTAAAAATTAAAAAAAAAAAATATTGCAAATCTTCCAAAAAATTCAAAAATTTCTCTGAGTGCTAGGAAAAGAAAATTAAGTAGTAGGTGTTTTTTGTTCTCAATTATTTTTTAATTGTTATAACTCGAAAACTATAAAAGATATTGACATGAAAAAGAAAAATCTTTTGGATCTTTTAATTTTGAAAAACTATTTTTATTAAGAAATTATTTAATACTTTACCTTTAATTTCATTTTCATTCTTTTCTTTTGCTGTCATTACCGTTTAAAATAAAAAGATTTTTTTTTTTTAATTCATTTCATAAAAATTTCTTTTTTTTTTTTATTTATATCATTTTTTTTTTCTATTTCATTTTTTTGTAAGTTTTTCTTGTTGTTTTTAATTAAAATTACTAATAATAAATTTCATATAGACTAAAAAAATATGTTTTTTTTTTGTTTCGTTTTTTTTTTTTTTTTTTTTTTATAATTAAGTACAATAACTATATAATATTTATATTTTATACATTTATAATTTAAAAAAGAAACTACATACATTTATGTATAATTATTTTAATTTTTTTTTTACAATTATAAATAGTTTTTAAGCGACTATATTGTATGTTAGATATAATTTAAAAAACAAAAATTCATTAATAAAAAAATAATAATTTGTTAACTAATTAAAATAATAATTAAAGTAATAAAAAAATGTTTTATATATTACAAAAAAAGAGGAAGAATTAAAACGTTGATTAAATAAAAAAATGATTAAATGTTTTTAAATAAAATGAGGGGCGTTTTATATACAAAATGTTAATAAATTTTACTGCTGGTTAGAGAATTTGTTTGCAATGGTTTTAAGTTGTTGATCTTTTTTTAAGTTAAGGGAAGGGGGGTTTTAAAAATGTTTAACAGATTTTTTATTAGGAAAAATATGTGGATATAAGAATAGTACAGCTTCTTTCAAAAGTTTTTATAATTATTATTGAAGAACCTACGATATCATTTACTTCATTTAATATTTTCCTTTAATTTTTCTTTGTATTATGATCTCTCTGAGTAAATATTTAAATTATCTTTTAGTAAATTAATTTCAATAGAAAGTTCTATTGATTATTAAAAATTGCAGACCCTTCATAAACAAAAATTCCGCGTGAGATAACTCTGTTTTTTCCATTCTCTTATTGAGAAAAATAAATTTCCCTTCTATATCAACTGCGTTTAGCGAAAAAATTCTCCAGAAGGATTTTTTTCTTGGAAAATAAATTCATTGGGAATGTTTATGATTGGGCTGATCATTTCGAAAGAAAACATTTCTGAATCCTTTAAAATCCATTTTAGTTTCTTAATATAAAACAAACTTCCCAAAATGCCACAGAAAAAAAGCCTTTAATTTGGAAAAAATTCAAATGATTTACTTTTTTTCTTTCCTTTTTAAAAATCTGTTAAACATTAAAAATAAGTCTGTTGTTTTTTTTTTTTAAGAAATATATTTTCAATTTTTTATTTTTTTTGTTTCTTTTCTTTTTATAATTAAATATTTACATTTTTATTTTGTTTTTCATTAATTTTACATTTTCTTTTTATAATTTTATACTAATGAGGAACCTTTTCTTTATATTATTTATCTTTTTTTTATTTAAATATGTATTAATTTTAATGAAAATTGTCTTCCCTTTTTTAAATATTATTTTTTCGTTTAAACTATTTTCTTTAACCTTGAGATCATCTAAATAAAAAAATTTATTATGTTATAAAAACAAAAACAGTATTTGCAAAAAAATAACAACACAATATTTTTTGTTTAAATTATATTCTTTTTAATAATTTATATATTTTTTGGATTTTTTTCAATTGTTTTATAATTTCATGTAGTAAGACTTTATCCTTATAATTTCCATACATTTAATCTTGTGTTTTTTATTTTTCAAATACTTAAAAATTAATAAATTCAATATACAGCAGTTTTTTGAGTTTAAATTATATTTCTAATAAAAATTAAGTAATACTAAATAAAAATAAAAAATTTAATAAAAAAAAGAAGTTTAAGAAATAATTATAAAAAAATGACTTATTTTTTTTTCTAACAAAAACTGGGGAAACATAAATTGTTATATAAAAAGCAAAAAAAGTTTGAAAATTTTTTTTCTGTTTAATTACCTTTTATGAAAACCCAGTTTTTGGTTTAAAATTTTTGGGTGTTTTAATGCAAATTAAATAAAAAATTTATTTTTTGTGTAATTTTTTTATATTAAAAAATTTATTTTCTTGTAAATATTTTTGTTAGGGAAAATTTTAAACAAAATTAATTAAATATAAAAAGAAAAATTTTGTTTAAAGTTTAAATAAATTTATAATAAAAAAAATAGTACAAAAAGAAATATTTTTAAATTTTTTCTTTTTTAAATATAAATGTCTAGTGTCTTCGTTTGTTTTGCCATAACTTTTTTTCAAATTAAATTAAACTATATAAAAAAATATAATATATATAAAAAATAAACTTTAAATACTAAAAAAAATAATTAATATTTTGTATACAAATAGATTTTAAGTCAAGGTTTTTTTATTTTTTCGTATTTTTTTTTAGTTTTTCAGTTTCGTTTAGAATTAAAATTAAACTTAAAATTACAATTTATATTAGAAACTAATATTTACAGTAAACACAGCTCTTTGCATAAAAAAGAGCTTAAAGGTTAAAAATCCAAAAAAAAAAAAAGTAGAAATAAGAGAGCATGATTATGGTGTGATAGAAAAGGGGAGGGAAAAAGTAATATATACAAAATTATAAACATGCGTCAAGTTAGAAAATTTAGCTTTAAACAAAAAATTGAAGCTTTGTCTTTTATTTGGTATTTTTTAAAAAATAGTCAAAAGTAATTTTTATACATAAAAAAAATCAGCTTCAATTTAAAATAGACAGAAAGACAGAGAGAGATTAATAGAAAGAGAGTAAGTATTATTAGCATAAAGTTGAAAGGAATGTGTATATTTTTTATTAAAGTTAATTACTTAATGATTTTGTTTATGTTTTTCTAAAAAAAAATAATATATTTTATTATTAATCATACACAATTGTTTTGTTTTATTTAAAAAATTTTTGTTTTTATAAGATGTTCATATAAATCAGTCCATTTGCTTTAAACTTATATAAAAAATAGTATTTTAACCCTAAGGCTAAAAGAGAAAGAGAAGAGAGTGACAGAGGGATTTAAAGAAAGTTTTTTTAAGAAAAATATTGATAAGAAGTTTAAAATTTAATGAGTAGTTTTGTGTGTGTGTGTATATTTTGTTTTAAAACTATAAAAATATTCAACAGCGCTTGGTTTCCTTAAATCTTGTTATTATTCTTTAACTTTACACCTAAAATTTGTTCCTAAAAATGTATTAATCCCCTAGTTATATATAGAAGATGGGCGGCAGCTCTATATATGAGGTGTACCACATACTATGGTTCTTTGGGCTGACGTTGTTACAGTTTGTTGTGTAGAAGAACCACAGCCTCCGGCTACACCTTGGGCCGCTAATGAGGGCCATCTTTGGGAACAATAAGCACTTTCTCCCAGCACAGAGATTCTTTTGCTATTCTCTGTATTTGAAGAGCTGGCGCCATAATCTTTGGTAGGTGCATGTGAGGCGCTATTATGAGAACCACCACCCACGGCTCCCATTAATTGAGAAGCACGATGCATTAGGGAGGGATCAGTATTAAGTTGTTTTTGTGATTTGGCTCTTTGTAAAGGTTGTATTTGCCCCACACCACAAAATTCTGAATTGGCATTATTGTCAGCAGCATAATTGGATAAAGCACCACCATAAAGAGAAGTATTCATAAGACATTCATCGGCGGCAGCTGATGAGGCAATATTGTTAACCGATTTATCCCAGGTATTTTTAATAATATTAGGATTAGAGTTGTCAAAAGTTAAGCCAGAACTGGAACCACGTTTAACACCTAAGGCACCTACTTGTACACTGGATAGACCACCAGAATTGTGATGTAAAGTAGCCACAGCATTTTGTTCATTTTGTTTACGAGCTTCAGCATCATCTTTTTCCTGGGCACGCTTACGTTTACGTTTCATGCAAAAGACCACACAGGCGGCTATAACTGCTACTAAAGGCATGGCTACTGAGAGTATGGCTATTAATACCACTTGACCACTGGTTAAACCATCACTTCTAGCTTGTGTAGTGGCTTCATATTGTCTGGCATCAAAAGTGGCGGAGGAGTAAGATTCTTCATCACATTGTTGACCACGGAAACCATTAGCACATACACAATGGAAGCTATTGACACGATTAACACAAGTACCACCATTATGACAGGGACCCGAACTGCATTCATCTATATCTACTGAACAATCTTTACCAGTAAAACCAGCACGACAGGCACATTGATAATCATTATTTAAATTCGTACAAGTACCACCATTAGCACAGGGTTTAGTCAAACACAAATCCACTTTATCAGAGCAAAAAGAACCAAAGAAACCAGGAACACATTGACATCTAAACTGGTTAATTAAATCGATACAGGTGCCACCATTTTGACAGGGATTTCCTTGACAATCATCTATATTCTCTTCACACAAGGCTCCGGTAAAACCACTGGGACATTGACATTTAGGTGAACCATTAGAAGTGACCATGCAAGTACCCTTATTTTGACAGGGATTAGGAGCACAAGTATCTACATGAATTTCACACATTGAACCGCTATAACCATTGGGACATTCACATTGAAAACCCTTCGAAGAATCGCGACATGAACCATGTATACAGGGTTTATCAGCACAGGTGATTACTTTATCTTCGCACAAACGTCCGGACCAGCCTTTTTTGCACTCACATTTATAACCACGTTTCGAAGCTTCTTCGATGCAGATGCCAGAATTTTGACAGGGATTTTCTTCACTGCAGGAATTAATTTCATTTTGACAATCAGGACCATTAAAACCAGGAGGACACATACAGGTGTATAAACCTTGCCCAGTATTAAAACAGGTACCACCATTTTGACAGGGACGATGATTGGTACAGTAGTTTAAATCTTGATTACAGAAAAGACCACCCCAACCTTCATTACAAATACATTCCCAAGGTTTGGAGCATGTTCCATGTACACAGCCAGGATAGGCTTCACATTCATTGCACAAAGGACCCTTCCAGCCAGCTTGACAACTAAAAAGAGAGAGAAAATAAAGAGAAAAATTAGTTTTTTTTTTGTAAAGAAAATTATGGTTTTAAAATATTTGAAAGAAAAAGAGGAATTGTAGGGGCGCTTTTAGATCAAAGAGATTTTTTTTTGATTCTCACACTTTAATAATATTTTCAATTTGACCTTATTGCTTTATTATTTTTATGTGATGTTCATGATAAATTTGATACATTTGACATATTTTGAAAGTATGGCAAATTTTTTTTTTTTTGTGTTTTGCCTAACAAGATCACTTCATTAACATAAGGTTATTTTTAGTTATGGAGGGGAACAAAAAAACAAACAATTTATTTATAATGCTTTATTTAATTAAATCAAGCTACACAACAAAAATAACAATAATAATAGCCGGCAGCTATAAATTTCCAAAAAAAAGTGAGTACTTAAGGTGAATGGTTTTTTGAGTTAGCAAGCAAAACGAATTGAAGATCATTCAAGTACCATAAAAAAGTAAAAGAGAGAAGAAATAATAAAAAAAAAAAATAAAGAAATCAATGAAAAAAATTAAAATTAGTGTAAAATATTTGAAACCGTTTTAAAGACCCTTAAGGGGGAAACAAATGACCAGAATTTATATACATATGTATGTATGTATAAACCAAAATGCACAAGGCATTGAATAAGACAAATCACCTGTTTAACAGATCTGGCTATCTTGAGAAGTAATGAACAAGAGGCCAAGAAGGGAAGAACTTTTTTTTTTTGTAAACTTAACGTACAAAATAAAATAAAAACAGACAAGCGTAAATTAACATGACAACTTAAAAGTCTTAAATCTTAAAATTTCAAAAGAAACTTTTCAGGAAAAAGGGGGGAAATATTTTCTTATACTTTAAGATAAAAAATATATTTTAATCTTTAGCAAAAGAAAATAAATAGGTTTTATTTATTGTATTACAAAAAAAGAAAAGAAATTTAAACTTAAAACAACACACACTCGCTTTTTCTGAATTTTTTTCTTTCTGTTTTTCTAAAATCTTTGTTAAAGTAATATATGGTGGGGGTCCAGGGAAAGCCCATATGATTTTGTGTGTGTATATGGCTGTGTGTAAAAGTTTGTATGTGACCATTTTTGCAAATTATTTCTCACGATTAATTTAAAACATTTTAAGAGTCTTTATATGGATGGGGTTTTTTTCTGTTTGCGTTTTTTCGTTAAGGAAACCAGTCTCACTGTCATTTATAAGTGATACAACAACTTATTGCATGTTGCTGAGCAAAAACATATACATACACACATTTATTATAAATTGCAGCGTAAGTTATAAAAAAATGAAAGAAAAAAATAAACTGTAGTATAATATTCATTCTTAAGCTTAATTAAAAATTATTATTATTAAAATTAATTAAGATGAGAGTGGGTGTTAGAAGAATTTTGTTTTTTAGAAATGAAAAAGAAAAAAAACTGTATATTTTGGCATATTTAATATTTGAATATTAAGGTCAAAGGTTAATTAAAACAAAAGAAATTTGGTTTAACATAATTAAGAGACTTAACAAAAATTTTAAAAAATATAACAGGAAATGAAAATAAACAAATTTTAAATTATTAAAAGGAAAATATTTAACATAAATTAAAGAAAATTTAAAAAACAAAATCTTAACCGTTTTTAGGTTTATAATTAAGAATTTTAAAAAATAAGATTTTTTTTTTTTTTTTTTTTTGAGGTTATGAAAATTAATTTTGAGGTTAATTTTACATTTTGCTGTATAATTTGAAATTTAAAGCAGTTACAACAATAATATTTATAGAATACATAGTTAAGACTTTAAGGAACAAGAATTTTTTAAAATTGGTTTTATATTTAATCGATTTATTTAAAAAAATATATATTTTTAAGGTTATGTTATGTTTTGCTTTATGCGCGTGATCCGTCCACCTCCCATATAACGTAAAATTTGAAAAAGTTGATGGTGGGTATATAGATTCGGCAGAGCCGAATATAACATTCGCGCTTGTTAAATATTTAAATTTTCTAACAATTTAACTATGGTGTGTGAACTTTTAAACAAATTATAATTTATTTTTGCATATATCTACTTTTCCATAACAACAACCATAAATAACACTCCTCTCATTAAATACATTACATTACAACGAAAAAATAATAACAGAAAAATAATAAAAAACTAAACATTAAATAAAAGTAAGAAATTGAAAATGACACACCTTAAGCAAAGTAATTTTTTTTTTTATCAAACTAATATACAAAAAAATAGTTTTATATGTCTTAAAGTATTATTGAATATAATATGCTTAAGGTTTCCAATGAAAAGGGCAACAAACACTTTTTTATGGCTGTAAAAGAAGTTTAATGACAAATGTTTTAAAATTTAAGGCACTTTTTTTGTGTAAACAATTTTTTGGATTAAACTTTTAATATATCAGTTTTCTTTTTTTTATATAAGTTTAGAACAAAGGAATTTGTTTTTTAAAAGATTTTTATTACAAATAAAAATTATATTCCCATCAGTTTTTATAAAAAAATATATATAACAAATCATCATTATATTTTTATTATATAAAATAAAATAAAAAATAATACACCAGGTGTAAATTTACACTTTGCTGGTGTAAGGAAATTTTTTTGTAAATTTTTTTTATTAAAAGAATTTCATATGATTTTGAATTATAAGACAAATACTTTGTTGTTGATAAATTAAAATAAAATGGGAAGTTTCTTATTATTATTTTTTTCTGCAGTTTGGTGTTCTTTTTTTTGTGTATTTTTGCTTAAAATTGCTGAATATAGTAATTTTGTGGTTTTCTTAAAAAAGGCATTAAAAAACTAAGGAAAAAAACACAGATAGAGCAAAAGAGAGAGAAGTAAAAAAAAATAAAACAAATTTTAAATTTCAAACGGAAATCACACATTAAGTTTAAATAATTTTAAAGCAATTTTAGTAATAAACTAAAAGAAATTATCTTAATAAAAAAACTTAAACCTTTTTTAAGCAGGTGTTTTGTTAAAAAAAAAAGAAGAAACAAAAGGGTTCATTATAAATTAAAAGTTTCTGCTAAAAAATTATTATTTTTTTTTTTTTACAAACACCAAAAGCCTTCACCTATTAATATAAAATACAATAATAATAAAAAAAACTAGAATTTATTTATATAAATTTTACAGAGCAAACATTTTTATTTAAAATGCAAATAATGCATAAATGATGACATTTTCAAGAAAAAATATCAATAAATTTTTTTTTCTTGTGCAAAAAAATTAAAAAAAAAAAAAAAAAAATTATTTCCCACTAAACAGGCGTAACTTGGCTTAAGACAATGTGAATGCTTAACAAAGCCAAATACATATATAAAGTACTTGTTATACAAACATATGACTGAGTGACTACTATTTAAATACACAGTTTTTAATTTTAAATATTTTAGGTATAAATCGTTGGGATTGTCTGTCTTTCTGTCTGTCCCTGCATTTGTATTTTAGTGTATATTGTGTGTAATCTAGTGAATGAGTGAATAGTGAGTGTATGCTTAACATTTGTAAGTAAAGTTGTTTGATTTTATGACATGTTGTGTGTGTAGAATTATTAAAACATTCCCACACTTTGAATACTCTTTTTTTTTTTCCTTGCTGCTTCTTATACTTTTTGAGCTACTCGCAAACACTTAGTCAATATTAATTGTATTAAAAAATGTTTTAAAGTTTAAAGAAGTATTAAAGAAAAATAATAAAAAGAAGAAGAAGCTATGGATTCTTAAACGTTTAAACAAATAGAACACATTAAACAGAAAAAAAATAAAATAAAGGTAGGGTTTTTGATTTTGATGAATATTAGCTAAAAGCAACAAAAACAGAAAAAGTAATTGATTTTTAAGGCCGTTGGTGAAAAGAAAAATTTGAAAAAATAAAAAGAAAACAATTAATACAATTAACAATAATTAAAACAACTATAGAGTACAATTTTAAAAAAGAAGCCAATTTGATATTAAAAAAAATCCAACCTCCAAAATTTTTTTTAGGTTATAAAAGATTTTTTATTATAAATAAGAAAATAGAGCTGAGATTTGTTTAATTTTTGTTATAAATTAAAGTAAACACTTTAGTTATAAGTTTATAAAAAACTATTTAGAATTTTGTCAATTTTTTTTTTTTTAATTTAATTTAATTGAAATTTTTTTGTTTTCTTTTTTAAATTAAATTAAGATTAATTGTTTAAAAATTTATTTATTTTATGTAAAAAATCAAATTTTTACAATTTTATGCAATTTATTTTTTTTTAAATAAAAAATTCTAACCTCAATTTTTTTTTTGAGGTTAAGTCTGACTTTTCTCTATAACTAGCTAAATAAAGCAGGAATTATTGTTATTTTTGTTTGCAATAAAGAAAAAGTTGTAATTTGCATTTTAAAAGGGGTTTTTATATCAAAACGTTTATAACCTTAAAATAAGTTATTTGAGGTTATGTTATATTTTTTTGTTATAACTTGAAAAATAAAGCAGATATTGGACTGATTTTTGTGTACAATCAAGTTAAGAATATAATTAACCATTAACAGGATAACTTCATATAAAATCTTTTAATTTAAAGAACAATTTTCAAGATTTTAAAAGTAGATTTCAAAATTTTATGTTTGGGCCCAACAATTCCCTTTAAAATAAAAATAAAAAAGGAGAATTATTTTAAGATAATAATTTATATAAAAAATACTTACATGCATTGATTGGGTTTATCACAATGACCATGTTCACAACCTTTGGCACATTTGGCTAAAAAAAAAAACACAAGAAAAAAGAAAATTAGAAAAAAAAATTCTTAAAAAATTTAATTAAAAAAAATATAAAAAATTAATATTATAAAAAAATTTCAAATTATTTCAAAATTGTTACACACACTATTTAAAATGTTAAATATAGCTACCAGCAAAGCGTTCAAAATTTGGAAATATTAACAAAATTAAAAAAAAAAATATTAAAACCGATTTTCCCCAAAACAAATTAACAAAAATCTAAAACAAATGTTATTTTTATATTTAAATTTTCTTAATTTTTTATATTATTCTAGTTAACATAACTTTTCCCTTTTGTTGTTTTGCAACAAAAAAAAAAAAAATCTCATGGAATTTTCAATACAAAAAGGCATCAATATAAAATTAAACATTTAACTAAAGGAAAAAAAAAAAAGATCCCATGATCTTCACTGTTTAAACTTAAACAAAAATGCTGGCTAAGAAAACACGTTTAAAAGCATCTGTTTAAAGCCCTTTTTTCCCAATATTTTTTTTATATTTTTTTTTTTTTTTTTTGCTTTAAAGCCATAAACAGAAAACGTGCCGTAGAAACAGTCAGAAATATAAAAAAAAGAGAATTCTTTACAACTACAAATTAAAAAGGACTGGTTTTAAAACATTTTATAGATTTTCATTCAATAAGATTTTTTTTTTACAAAGCCGGGATGGTTGTTAAGGCTGATGAGAAGAAGGCTTAGAAAAGAAAATCTTTTTTTGTTTGATAACAAAGGAGGGATCTGAAGAGTAACTAACAAATTCTTAAGAAAATTTCTGGTTTTCTTGAGAGTTTTTTCTAGCTTAAACTTTAAAGCCAATAAAGGTAAAAAAATGCTTTTAATTTTTTTCTTTTTTGCAAGATTTTAGCTTTATAATAGAAGTATAGAAAGTGAATACTGGTTAAGTGAGTTTTTTGTGAGGAGTTTAAGGCAAAATATTTTTCTTCATATGAGAAAAAAATATTCACACGCCCTCTAGGATTTATAATCTAATAAGAAAAGTTTTTGTTTTTTAATAAAAAGAACTTTCACTAAAATTTTTTTTAAAGATCCTGTTAAAAATTTTTTGGAAATTGTTTAAATTGAAGATTTAAATATATATTTTTTTATGAATAGGAATTTTTGTTAAGTCATTTTTATTTTGAATAATAATAAAAAAAAGAATTCATTGAACCACTTGAATATTTGATTTTTTATTTTTTTTGTTTTCAAATCAATTTAAATGATTCATCAAAAATTAAAATTTCCTATAAACAAATTAAATAGTAATTATATGTAAAAGTTCAATTTTCAATTATACTTTGAAATATAATAATGAATTATTGATTTTTTTTTTATAACAAATTTTGAAATGTCATTCAAAAATTATTTTTTTTTTTTTTTTTTAAGAAAAAGAACTGGTTTTCTTTTTAATGTATTAAAAGCCTTATTAATCAATATACAAAGAATGAAATATATAATTTTTTATATATATTTCATTCTTATCATAAATTAAACACAAAAACAACAAATCACACAAAAAGAAAGAAAAAAAAAAAACAAACTTCAAAAATTGATAACAAAAATTTAAAATGTGTGAGAAAATTTTTCTTCTTAAAAAAAAATAAAAAAAAAAACACACATAAAACAAAAAACATTTAAAAAAAGAAAAACATGAAAGAAATGAAAAATGAAAAAAAAGAACTACTTTATAAATATTAGAAATTTTAAAACAAAAATCAAACAAAAACAGCATCCGTTTGAAATATCCCCAATAATAAAAAAAAGAACAAAAGAAACGTTGCTACCAAAAAAATCTTATAAAACTCTAAGAGTTAGAGAACCTTTTGCTGGTATTTATTTTATATTAAAAAAAAAAAAAATAAAAAAATAAAAAAATAAAAAAAAAAAAAAGATTTGGTTTTAAAACTCCAGAGGAACAAAAACCAGGTTTCTTAAAAGGAGAGTAAGAGATACTCTTTTTTTTTCATTTTTTTGAGCACTAACACAATTTCAAAAAATATATACGAGCAAAAGGCTGTAAAAATCTTCCCACGCCAGCATTAGGGCCAGACAAGGGTATGGGAGGCTGAAAATACAGGTAAAATAAATATACCAATACTAATACTATTACTACCACTACTGCTACTACTTAAACAGCATTTAAAGGCTGTTAAAAGTGATCATGATGATGAAGACAAAGAGTATAATGATGAAGATGATGTTGATGATCATGAATAGGATGGATCCCTTTTTTAAACACTAACAACAAAAATAAAAAAATATTTGTTATGTGTATTTACTTATACCATGAAGTTTTGAAGAGTAAATGAAGAAAAAAATGACTATAAAAAATACCTGTTTATGAAAAGGAAGTGTGTGTTTAAGCAACTACTACAGCAGCAGCAAAAGTAGTAGTAGACCCTTTTTTTGGTTAAAGAGGATGAAGATTTTTTTTAGGTAATTTTGGTTGTTTTTTTTTTTGGTAAATATTTGGGGTATTTATTTATGTGAGTGTGTGTTAAGGGATAAAATATTGAAAATTATCTTGAAATACTGAATGACGGATGTTGATTATACACCTCTTTAGATAGTAAAAATTAAAAACCGGTTTTAAAACCAAGATAAATACAAAAAAAAAAAATAAAATAATAATAAAAAACTATTTAAAAAATACAGCTGCTTTAAATAATATTAATATTAAAACAAAAAAAGAAAATGATTAACATTAAGGGAAACATTTTTAAAAACTAGCTATCTTTTTAAATTTGAAATTTTTTTAATTTGAAATTTTTTAATTTTAATTCTAACATTTTTTATTTTTTACCCAGATGGGGGGTATATAGATTTTGTCATACCGTGTGTAACATGTCGAAGGAATCATTTAAGACCTAATAAAATATATATTTTCTGGGTCCTGGTTAGATTCTGAGTCGATCTAGCTATGCCCGTCCGTCTGTTGAAAGCAGGATAGGGCTCGAACGGGACAACGTAGGTGGACGAAATTTGGCACAAATATTTATTTTATATAAGGTTTGTTTGGTATTGAAAATGGGCAAAATCGGATAATAATAAACCAAAAAAGTTATTATCACTTTACCGCCCACCTCCCGTATAACGTAAAATTTTAAAAAGTTGATGGTGGGATATAACATTCGCGCTTGTTTACTTTTATATTTAAATACTTACGTTTATCACAATAATCTCCTTGCCATCCAGATAAACATATTATTTCTCCCGATTCGGAACAAGTATAATGACCAAATTGATCATCTCTGGGCCGGCAGAGATTAGCACAACCCGCACCATAATAATGAGGATCACAAGTAACACGAAAATCATATTCTAACCAAGTGTATTGTGATTCAGATTTATTCGTTTTCCATTCGGGTGATACTTCCAAAACTTGTTGCACTGATAAACGTTGTATCAACAAATCTATAAAAAAAGAGAAAAAACACATTAGTATTCCCAAAAAATAAATTCTCACAGCTTAAAAAATTATACTTAAAGCTATAAAATAAAGCAGGTTATTATAAAAAAAAAAAAAAAAAAAAGATTAATTATAAAACATTAGTGAAACATAAAAATACAAAAAAGGCCTAAAACAAAATATAACACAAAAAAAGGAGGCTGGTCTTAAATAAAAAAAAAAAAAAAGAAAGATGATCTTGTTTAAGTTTATTTAAAATTTTTAAAAGAATCTTGATAAAATTTCCCCTCTTAAAACCATATCATAATAAAATTAAAAAAAAAAAAATCAAAACAAATTTAAAAAAAAATAATTTTTGTTGACAAATAAAAATTAAAAAAAAAAAATTAATTTCTTTCTATGAACGTACTTTTAACACACTCTCAGCACACGAGGAGTTTTTCAAAAGAATCATAAATAATGAAAATAGAGAAAAAATTAAAAAAAAGAAAAATCACTAAATAAAGGAAAAAACAAAAAACGTTTATATGGCTTTTATTTTGCCATAGAGCTACAATAACAACAACAACAACAAAAAATATGTTAAAAAAATAATATAAACAATTTTTTTAATTTTTTGTTAAACAAACTATCGACAACATCAACAAAGATCGTTACATTCTCAAATAAACATTCAATATTATATTCAGGTGTTGTTTAAAAGCTGTTCCCTCATTTTATGCTTTAAAACAGCAACAAAAAAGAGAGACAAGAGGGAGAGACGAAAGTCTGAAGATCGAGAGTATTAAGTTTAAAAAGCCAAAGCAACAGTTATGCTAAAAACCAACCAACATAAAACCCAGCAAACTCCACAAAATTTAATTAGAAAAAAAAAAAATAAGAAATAAAAATTTAAATTTTCATGATTAATAAGGTTTAAAGATTTCATTAAAAATTTAGAAAATTTTAAGATTTCACTTTAAGTTGATAATGAAAAAATTTGTTTGCTGGGTTATTGAGGCACACACATATTAATGTTGCTAATGTTGATGATGATGATGGTGGTGGTGTGTGTTTGGGTTTTTTAATGGTAAAGTGGCAGTAGAGGCAAGATGCCTTTTTGCTTTTTGCCATGGTCTATAAAGTAAATTGCAGGTGCATGACTGGTTGAATGGTTGCATGTGGTTGGTATATGTACAAGCAACAGCAACAACACCAGCAAGAAATAAACATAAATGAAATATGAAAAAAACAAGATATAAAAGAAACCAGGCAAAAAAAATAAAGCAACAAAAAAAAAAAAAAAAAAAAAACACAATAATAAACATAAGAAGGTCTTAAGTAAAAAAAGTAAATAAGAAAAATAAAAAAAACATAAATCTCCCGCAATGTTAAAGAAGCAATAATAACAAAGAATTGAATAAATAAATACAAATTTTTAAAAAGAAATATTTAATAAATTGAAATTAATTATTTAAAATAAGTTTTAACTAAATTAGATTAAAGGGAAATTAAAAAAAATTGAAGAAAAAACTAAAAGTTTACTATTTTAAAACTTATTTGCTCTCAAGGAACCTAAAAATTTCCCTATAGGGACATTTTCAAATTTTTATACAAAAACTAAAATTTTCATATCTTAACACTTATTAGAGATCGAATATCACAAAAATGTATTTTAAACAAATTTCCCTAAAAAAATCCCCAAAGGGAAATTTTCAAATTTTGTTTAAAAATTAAAATTTAGATATTTTTCAATGTAATAGACTTCTAGTAAACTAAAAAAGTGATTTAAAAAAATTTCCCTAAAAAATTCCCAAAAGGGAAATTTTCAAATTTAGTTTTAAAATAAAAATTTTAATATTTTTCAATGTAAATAGACTTCTTTCTAATTACTAAAAAATATGATTTAAAAAATTTACCAAAAGCTAAAAATATGATTAAAAAAAATTTCCAAAAAGGGAAATATTTTAACTCTAAGCAAGAACAAGAGGAACTTTTTATTTTTTTAGAATTTTAATATTTATCAACTTATTTGTCCTTTGGAAACCAAAAAATGTGATAATATATGTTTTCCTAGAAATTTCCCAAAAGGGAAATTTTTAAATTTTATCAAAAAATAAAAATTTTAATATTTTTAAATCCATTAAGCCTCTAATAACCTAAAAAACGTGATAAAAAAAATTTCCCTAAAAATTTCCCAAAAGGGAAATTTTTAAAAAACCTACAATTTCAGAAGAAATTTTCTTCCCTAACACTAAAACATTAAAAATTCTTAAAAATATATAATTTTTAAATAAATTTGCCTTTAAAATTAAAATTTTTAAAATTCCCTAATAAAATTCCCAAAAAATTTGCAATAAATTGCTTAAAAAAAAATTCGAAATTGTTATAAATAAAACTTAATAAAAATAACTTTCAAGGAATGTAGCTATTTATCTTGAAAACAAAAAACTGGTTACATTAAAAGATAAAACTTTTAACAAAAATCTTTAAAAGATTAACTAACAAAAATTTACAAATTCTATATTTTATCCACCTGTTTTTTTTTTTTATTTTTTTGCAGAAAAAAAGCTAAAAAGAACTCACTAGGTAGACTTAGATTTAGACTAGGCTAGACAAAAAAGAAAAATAAGTGACACTTAAGAAATACCAAAGCAATTTATAAAGCTGCGTTTATTTTATATTTTTTTCTCCTAAAAGAAAAATATTTTTGCGTGGCACTTTTTTGTAAGCACAAGAATAAAAAAAAAAATAAATAAATAAATAAAAATTGGGTGCTGTGTGTGTGCCAAATTCATTTGTAAGTAGTAGTGGTTAATGTGTGGAGTGTTGTGTGCTGGTATGACAGGTTATTAGAAAAATAAAGAAAAACTAAGAAAAAATATAATACTTAGCTAGCTATCTAACTTTAGAGTAAGTCTATTATATTAAATTTTTCTGTTATCTCTTTAAACATTTTAAAGCTTGACGCTTGAGTGCAAAAATTAACACACATGCTGGTTTAAAAAAAAAAAAAAAAAAAAAAATTTCTTCATATTTTTCCTTTTTTTAAAACATTGATAAAACAAAATAAAAACGCACTTTTTAAAGCTATAAAACTAGGAAAAAGAGCATTAGAAAAAATACAAAAATAATTATAAAATGTAGTTTAAAATGACATGTTAAAAGATAATTTAAATAGGAAATTTAAAAAATAAAATAATTAGATAATTTTTGTTAAATAAATTTAAAGGAATTTTTATTTCTTAAAACCCTTATAAAAACTTAACCTCCTAAGAAGAAAAATAATAAAAAAAAGAACAAACATAAATTCGCAAACAAAAAAAGTTAAATAAAAATTAAAAGATAAAAATTTAACACGACCTAATACAAGGCATCTTTTTAAATGTTTAACTTAAAGTATGAGGGTTTTTAGTACCAACAACATTGGCATTGGCTTAAGATTAATTGTTATAATGGTTATAAAAACACAGCCAGAAAAAAATATATATATCTTCCTTTTTTTTTTAACTCTTAGGATATTTAATGGTTTAACGATTTTTTTCGCCAAAAAAAAGCGAAAAAAAAAAAAACAAAACAAAACAAAATCTTTTTTGTTAAACAAACTTGTTGCAGACAAACAGAGTTCGACAGGCGTAAACTTGCAAGGCAGCTTTACAAATAAACCGAATAAAAATGTTTCCAACCAAAAAAAAAAAAAAAAAAAAAAAAAAACGAAAGACTTAAGCAACAAACCTGTATAACACTAAACTTAGACAGACTATCTGTTTGCTTGTTAGTTTGAATGTATGTATGTATGCGGGAGATCTTAAACATGAAAAACGTTTAAAATAAATGAAATTAATCCTTGACAACATGTATAACACACCAGCCAACTATCCAGCCAAAAAGAAGAGATTAAAATTATTTGCTGTATTACATCAAAGTAACAAACCAGCCAATAAAGCTTAACAAATAAAAAAAAAACTTTAAAAAGAAATCAAGATAAAAATCTTTTTAAAAAAATGTTAAGCGAAAAAAACGATGTAAAATATTAAGGTAAATGAAGTTTAAACTAAAAACCAGCAGGATATCTGGCGTGATTTCTGGCAAAGAATTTTAAAGGGAGGAGGGTCTTAAAAAAATGTTTTAAAGTTAATTTAAATTAAAATTCTTAAGAGCACAAAAAAGGAATGAATTTAGTTAGAAATAAAATTTAAAATTCAGAAAATTTTGGGGTAAATTAAAAAAATTTAACAAAAAGGGACATTTTTAAAAATCAAAAAATAAGAAAATTTGTTAAAAATTAAAATTTTAGAGATATTAAAAGTTTAAAATATGAAATTTTGGTGAAATTTTTAAATTCCCTAAAAATTTTCCCTTAAGGGAAATTTCTTGAAAACATTTAAAAAATAAGGAAAACTTGTTTAGAATACAAATTTAGAGCTTTTAGGCTTTGAAATTTAAAATTTTGGTGTAAATAAAAATTTCCCTAAAAATTTCCTAAAAGGGACTTTTTTTTTAACTTTAGAAAAATAAGGAAATTTGTTTAAAAAATAAAATTTTAGAGGTTTAGAACCTTAAATATGAAATTCTGGTAAAATTTTTAAGTTCCCTTAAAATTTCCCAAAAGGGAAATTTTCTAAAACCTATGAAAAATAACTAAAATTTATTTAGAATGCAAATTTAGAGGATTTAGGCTATGAAATTAAAAATTTTGGGGTAAATAAAAATTTCCCTTAAAATTTTCCAAAAGGGAATTTTTTTAATATTAAAGAAAATTAATTAAAATTTGTTTAGAATTGAAATGTATATCATTTAGACTTGGAAATTACAAATTTTGGGTTAAAAAAAATATTTCCCTAAAAATTTCCCAAAAGACAAATTTTTTAAAACTTAAAAAATAAGAAAATTAGTTTTAAAATTCAAATTTAAGAGGTTTAGAAGCTAAAATACAAAATTTTGGATACATTTTTAAATTTCCTTAAAATTTCCCAAAAGGGAAATTTTTTAAAATGTATACAAAATAAATAAAATATATTTAGAATACAAATTTATAGCATTTAGACTTTGAAATTAAAAATTTTGGATTAAAAAAATAATTCCCTAAAAATATCCCATGAGGGAAATTTTTTGAAACTTTAGAAAAATAAGTAAATTTAACTTAAAACTAAATTTTAACACAAATAAAAACCAAAAAATTTAATTTTGTTAATTAAAAAAAAAATAATTAATAAAATTTATAAAACATAAGGAAATTTTAATTTTATCAAAATTTTAACATAATTAAGTTCTTTAAATTAAATTTTGGTTTAATGAAAGAAATATCCCAAAAGTGAAATTTTTAAAATAAAAGAAATTTGAAAAAAAATGTTTAGTTTTTGTTCAAAATTATTTATTTTTTTATATTAAAAACTTGATTAACTTGATTAAGATTAAAAATCTTGAAAATAGTTAATATTTTAATTTTTAATAAACTTCCTTTGGTTTAAAAGAAACAATAAAATAAAAAAAAATAAGTATTATCCCTTTTCAAAAAAACAACATAGATATTTAAAACCTCACAAAAGGCCGGAAATTTCTATACATAACACAAACAAAAGTTTATATAGAGAAAAAAATATAAAATAAGGCACAAGTGTCATTTTAAAAATATTGAATTACAAGTTTTATTTTTTTCTTTAAACCAAAACAACAGATCAAATTTTTGTTTATTTTTTATTAAAGGATTAAAACAGGAAGCAGGATATGGCTTAAATTTTAAGGAAGTAAATCAATCAATCAATTAATACTTACTGCTAGAACGAGCATTGGCCGAATTGTTGGTATCATGTAAAGCTTCTACTATCAAAGTAAAAGTACCCTGTAAATAAACCAGAAAAAAAAATAAAATTTAAAAATTTATTTATAAAAAAAAAAAAAAATTACATATATTAACGCCT
Source organism: Protophormia terraenovae (assembly GCA_951394005.1). NCBI lineage: Eukaryota > Metazoa > Arthropoda > Insecta > Diptera > Calliphoridae > Protophormia > Protophormia terraenovae. The sequence goes on from OX596073.1 coordinate 10,153,915, forward strand.
TAACAAACAGAAACAGAAAAAAAAAAACATTTCAATATTACAAAATTACAACATTTTTTTTATTTAAACAAACGCCCACATATAGAGGCAATAAAAAAGAAAAAAGTTTAATAAATAAGAGATGAAGTGGCGTTTTTCTTTTAATAACCAGTAGTTGTGGAATAAAATAAAAAAAAAAAAAACCTTATGCTTTTTGCTAACTCTATTGTCAGCATCATCAGTTTCTTTTTAAATTAAATGCATTTCATATGCAAATGTAATATTACTACTATGATAGAGATTAAGAGACTTATAGATACTACTAATACTAAGACAATATGCGCCCTCAATTCTCTTTTATTTTGTTGCATTAGTGTATCTGATATTGATTAACTACTACTACTACTACGAAACAAAAAGATGACACCATAAAAACCAGACTTAAGACATGTTTTTTATTTTTACACAAAAAATAGCAATAAAATGCAGAGGTAGGTGTCTTATAGATAAAGTATTTTGTAAAATTTTATTTGAAAAACAAGATTACATACAAATAATGACAAATTTACATGTTTAAAAAACAAAATACATAAGAAAAACTTTCGTTTTTCTTTAGAGAAATAAAAAAACAATGAAAAAGTGTGGGTTTATAAATAAAAGTTGTAATAAAAAAATTGTTTTTGAAAATGATTGCTTACGTCTTTTAAAAATGATAGAAAATTAATGAATTTTTTTAAAAAGTATAGATGAGATAATATTAGAAACTTAAAAACTTTTTTTATTTAATGAAATTAAATAAAGAAGATTTGTTTTAATTTTTTAAAATTTACAAAAAATGTTCTTTTTTATAAAAACTACAAAATTAATTTCTTTAACAAAAGAAAATTTTCCTTGATTTAGTAATTTTTTTAAATGAAATTTTTTATCTCTTAAAAACAATTGTCACCTCAATATTTTAAGAAAAAATTTTTTTTGTATTTCCTTTCGTTTTGCTTGAGTTATTTATTTCATAGTTTTAAGAATTATAATAAAAAATCCTCCCCTTTTTTCCAGTATAAAACTTAAACAATTTATAAATTATTTTGTAATAGCACGTGTTTAAAGAAGATCAGTTTTTTTTTTTTTTTTGTTCCCTTTAAAAGAAAATTTAACTTCTTTTTTTGTTAAAAAAATTAACGCTTGAGTGCCAATGGTTTTTTGTAAAAGTCAAGTCTAGAAAAATTTACTTCTTAACCGGCAAATTTAATCATATACCACCACCTTGCTTTTAAAATTACAAAGAGAGTTTTAAGAGGATCGTCATTTGGATGTTCATACGGTAGCCATTAACTTTTTTAACCGTTGCACACACATAAAGATTATAAAATGCACTCAAGCTTAACATACAACTAATGAGTTCTGTTGCGTTTTTTTATAACGTTTTTTTTTTTTGTCTGTCTTTATTTGTCTAGCTAGAGACCTTCATAAAAGAACTTAAGCTGCTATATCATATTTTAATTAAAAAAAATAATAATTATAAATTATAAAGAAATTCTTTAAGTCATTCAAGGGGCTTACAGAACAACATATACAAGGTAAATTGTAATGTCATCTTAAAAAAACCCTTAAGGGTTATTTACTCTTTAGCTTTCAGAACTCTTTTTTTTTTTATAGCATAAATTTAATTATTCAAGAGCTTTAAAGTAAAATAGTATTAAAAATATTATATCAGGAGGTTATAAATTTTAATTAAAGAGCACGTGTTTGTTTCTAATAGAATTAATATACCTTGACCTAATATTTCACAAATTTTTAATAAAATAAATTCCTTTAATTTCTCTATTTTTATTTTAATGCTCTACAAGATTTTTAATTTTTACTCTTCTTTAAAATAATGTGTCATTTAATTTCAAAATCTATTTTTGTACTCTTAAAACAAAAAATAAAATTCCTTTTAATAAATTTTAAAGGGTGTTTTTCAGAAGGAGTTCTCTATATTTTGTTTAATGAACTGTTTATGCTTAAGTGTATTTTTAAAAATAATTTACATCTTGCTTATGTTTTCTTTCACTTTTTTTCTTTTTTGCTCAATGTAATTTTATTTTTGGAACCGTATGACGAGTGTGTCTGTGTCTTTTGGTCTCGGCATGTTGGCAGCCATTATTTGTTACAAAAATTTTTATATTTAAAGGGACTGAGTAACTAACTGACTGTTGTTAATGCTGCTGGTGTTGTCGAGTCTGGGATGTTAGCATTTTTAGTGTCATTGATAATTTAAAGCTCCTGCTGTCTTGGTTTTTTTTTAGTTAATTTTAAAACATATATATATTTTTTTTTTTTTTGCTAAGATGTTGACGCATTGATATAGCATCTTAAAACACGCGATCATTTTTTCTTTCTTTTTGCATTTAAATTTTTCTTTTAATACAATTGAGAAAAAATAAAAATTATACTTATTTTTTCAGTTATTTTGTTGGGATGTTAATAGAGTTTTTGCCAAATAGTCTGTTGCATTTCCTGTCAAGCCCATAAATATTGTTTATAATAAACAATATAAAAATATTAATATATTCTATTAAATATTCAATTAAAATAAGTGTTAAAATTGCAATAAACTTAAGGCTTTAAGCTTCAATAAGTTTTTAAGTAAAAAATTAAAAAAAAAAAAACCTTTCAAATGCATATTAATTAAAAGAAAAATAACTTAAAATATTAAAAGCGTAAAAATATGAAGCAATTATTAAAAATAAGCAATAACAACAAATAAATTATTGCAAATTTTTAGAAAAATTAAAAATTCTTTTAAAAATTTTAGAAATAAACAAAAATTAAAAGAATTTTAAACAAAATTGTTATAAATTTAAGTTTAAAAAAATTTATTTTTAAATAATTTTAATATTGCTACAAAATTAAATTATTTTTAACCAAATTTTTATATTATTATAAAAGTAAAGTAAAAGCTTAAAAACTAACATAAATAAGTTAAAATTATTTTAAAAACTCTTAAAACAAAAATTTCCCTTAAAGGGAAATTTTTAAATCAAATTAAAATTTATTTAAATTATATAAAATTTAAATAAAATATTTAATAAATATTATTTTAAGCTTTAAAAATAAAATTTCTAAAATTTTTGGACATTTAAAAAAAATTTCCCTAAAAGAGAAATTTTTAAAATCTTAAAAATTTTCCAAAAATGTTGAAAAATTTTATTAAATTTTTAATATAATAAAAAAAGAAAAATTTTAAATAATTTTTGTACAAATTTTATAAATTTTTATTCAATTAAAAAAATTTCCCTTAAAGGGAAATTTTAAATTATGGCCCAAATTACTTAAAAATTATATTTTTTAATATTATTAAGCAAATCTGACTATTTCTAAACATTTTAAAAAATTTCCCTCGAGGGGATTTTTTAGGGAAATTTTTTATTTTCCTAAAATATCATTATATTAACATTAATTTTTAAAAATTAAACAAAATGTTAATTTTTTTTTTTTTTTTTTTTCAAAGTAAAAATTTCCCTTAAGGGAAATTTAATATCTTTTGACATTTTTATAACAAAAATCTTGAAAAAAGTAACGTATTTTTCTCCTAATGAAGTTTTTGTGTTTATTTACCAAGAAGGGGGATGAAAAATTATGTATCTTGTACATTATGTGTCACTTTAAATATTTACATTATAAATGCGCGCACGCGCTAATATTACCACCACATTATTATATGTTTTTTCCAACTCAAGAACACGTCGCCGTAAAAGTATTTTAGTTCTTGTTGTTATTGCTTAATAGCTGACAGATGTTTCAGGAAAAAAAAAGTAAATTTCAACCCTGTTTGTTTTCAAATGAAGTCATTTCCCCCCGGCTTTTAAAATTCAGCGTAAATATATGAACAAACTCAATATTTATTTCTGGCTGATAAAAAATAATAAAATAAAATGCTGGTGCAAAAAAGCATATGCTTTTTTTTACAAGTAAAAGATACAAGGACACTACACCACACACGTTTGAAGTAAACAAATTTGTTTTTCAAAAAAAAAAAAAAAAAAAAAAGTTATTTTTATCAATAAATATAAAAAGAGATAAAAATTATAAAATTTTTAAAGATATTAAAGGGGGGAATAAAAAAAATCTTAATAAAAATAAAAGGGATTTTTATATTTAATCATTTCAAAATATTATTTTTCTGTTTGTTGTTATCCAATAAGAATTTTCAATTAATTTTTTGTTGTAATACTTACCGGCCATGCAAAATTGAAGGCAAATTGTATGGGATTTGTAAAATCTTTATTTTGTAAAGCTTGCGTATCGGTTAAATTAACAGAATTTTCACCCAATATGGGTGTTACAACATCACCATACGTGCACTGAGATGTTGTATCGATTTTAGCTTGATAATGTTTTAAACAAACGCGAAACCGTGTTTTACAACCACCGATACATCGGCCCGTCGCCGTATCCGTTTGACCACTACAACAGTGACCTTCGCTATCCCGACCGTAATCATTTTTAAAATATTTTAAACGTAATTCAAATAAGCCGGATGTATTGACCTAAAATGAGAGAGAAGAGAGAGAAAAAATAAAGGAAATTTAATAAATTTGTTGTAAAGAGTTAAATAAAAAAAGAATATAAAAAATATTTAATTTTTGTGTTTATTGGAGAATTATTTTTGGTTAAAAGAATTTTTGTTATTTTTTTTTCTGTTTAATAAGAAAAATTCTTTTAAATTGCCAGACACATGGTTGGTTGGTTTGTTGCTTGTTTGGATGTTTGTTTGTTTGGTGTTTTTTATAAAATGCTGGTGTGTCTTGTAGAAAACAAGAAAAAAATCTTTAACAGCACACAAAAAAATTCCAGCTTCTGCAACAAGACGATAAATCTTTCAATATGGTATTTAACCAAAAAAATAAAAAATAAAATGCTACAAAACTGCAATTTTGCTTATAAAAATATAAAAAAGAAACAAATCAGTAAAACACTAACAACAACATTAGCAGCAGCACCAACAGAAACCTACAACTTTAAACATAAAAAAAATTTTCTTCAAATTAAAAATTCCTTAAATAATGGAAAAATAACATTTATTTAAAAGAATCTTTAAAGAAAAGAAACTTCTTTTTTTAATTTTAAATATAAAAATTCATTCTTAAATTTTAAATTTAAAGAAGCAAAAAAAAAACTTATTAACATTTTTATTAAATCTCAGCTTGTTAAAATGCTATAAATTTATTTTAAAACAAAAACCCAATTCCAATGACATCTTTATAAACAAAACCATAAAATTTTGTTAATAAATTATTAATAAATTTATTCACAAATAATCAGCAACAAAATAACAAAACAAATATGTTAATTAAATGGCAAACATTAAAAATTTAATTTTATAGCCTTTCAAAAGCAAAAATAACAAAAAAATTCTTTAAACAAGATTAAAAAGATTAAATTAAAAAAAAAAAATTACAAAAAGTAACAACAACATTAACTTGTTTCATAATTTTCTTAAAAAAAAAACCAGACCTTAAACTTCAACAATATTATATGTTTGTCTGTAACAAATTATGACACTTTGTATTTAACTACAACAATAAAAAAGAAAGAAGAAAAAAAATCCGTCTAACTAAAAAAAACAAAACGTTTGTTAAGTATTTAAATGGTTAATTAAGTTAAACCAAAAATGGTGGGCTCTATTTCATCACGAACAATAAAAATAACAAGTGTTTCTTATTATTTTTTATAATAATGTTTAAGAGGCCTATAAGACCAAAATTGGTTTAAAAAGTTGTTAAATACTCTAGAGTGGTTACACGCTTAAAACACTAGGCATGTGTGTTTTGTTTGGGTCTTTTGTTTAAAAGAGAAAAAAAGTATAACATGAAGATTTATTATATATAACTGTAGATTTCAAACACCAACAGCAAACAAATAAAAAATAAAATGAAATAATAAAAATTATGACAATTTAATTATGGACAAATGAAAAATTTAACAACTTAATTACATAAATAACAACACTTTTAATAAAAAGTTAAAAAACAAAAAGTACCAAAAAAAGTACTTTTCAAAAAAAAAAAAATTACAAAATGTTTAGAAAGAAATTGGCAAACATGAAATTTAATTATAAATTTTATAATTATTATAAAGAAAATTTTTAAAATTTTGAAAATTTAAGCTAAAATAAAAAAGTACCAAAAAAGTACTTTTTAAAGAATTTGTAAATTCTTGAAAATAAAATAAAAAATCGTTAAAACAAAGAGAATTTTAAGCAAATCAAGAAATTTTTTGAAAAAACTTCAAGAAATTTTTTTGAAATAGTCTTAAAATAAAAAAACTACCAAAAAACCTTTTTAAACAATTTTTAAATTCTTGGAAATTAAATTAATATTATTTATTAAAAAAAAAAAAAAAAAAGAAATTTAGTCGTTATATTTAAAATTTCAAGAAAATCTATTAATATTTTGAATAATTGGCGAAGAAATAAAAAAGTACCAATAAAGTACTATTTTGAATAATTTTAAAATTATAGAAAAATTATTTAAAAATCGCAAAAAAAAAATGAAATTTAATACACATGAATTGAAGAATTTCTATGAAAACTAGAAAAATATGGAAAAATAAAAAAGTAGCAAAAAGTACTATTTTAAAATTTGAAAAAAATATATCAAATAATGCTGAAAAATCAAAGAAAATATCAAATTAGTTTAATTTTTTAAGAATTTAAAAATAAAAATCTAATAAAGCTTAAAATCAAAAAGGTACCAAAAAAGTACTTTTTTAAAAAAGAATTATTTCTTTATAAAAATTATTATAAAATAAGATTTATAAATTTGTATAGAAAAATAAAATTGTATAGACAAATTTTATTTAAAGTAAAAAAGTACCCAAAAAAGTACTTTTTTGATAATTTTTAAAAGAAAATCTAAAAACTTTTTAGTGTTTTTAGATTTTTTTTTTTTAAATTTAATAAATTATATATAAATTTTGAAAGAAATTATTAAAAGTATAGAAATATACTTTAGAATAAAAAAGTACCAAAAAAGTACTTGTCTAAAAAAAGGAAAATTTTAACAAAAATATCTTCAATTACATAAAAAATAAAAGAAAATTATAAATATTTGAAAATTTTACTTAAAATAAAAAAGTACCAAAAAAATACTTTTCTAAAAAAATTTAAATTTTCATAAATAGTAGAAAAAACTACTGCAAATTATTATAAAATCAAAGACAATTATGAAATTTTGAAAATTTTATTTAAAACAAAAAAGGTACCGAAAAAGTACTTTTCAAAAAAAAAAAAAAAAAAAAAAAAGGAAATGTTCATAAAAATGAAAAAAAAAAACTGCGGCAAATTATTATAAAATTAAAGAAAACTATACAAAATTAAAAACAAAATAAGTACCAAAAAAGTACTTTTCTAAAAAATAAAAAAATAGCAAATTATTATAAAATCATAAAAAAACTGGTCAAAATTTTAAAATTTTACTGAAAATAAAAAAAAAAAAAAAAAAAGTTATTTTTTGAAAAAAGTAAAATTTTGTTAATAATAACATAAAATTCTTAAAAATTTAAAGAAAACAATAAAATTTTGTAAAAGTAAAAGAAAATTAAATTTTTTATTAGCTTAATTTAAAATTAATCCGGCGCTAAATATTTTTTATGATTAAATAAAATTATTTTCAACCATATAAAAGGCTTAAAAATCTCTTTGTATTTAAACAAAACTATTGAACAAAAGCCATGATTCATTAAATAAGATTCCTAACTAGGCGTCTACGGTGGTGATGGTGGTGTTAAGTTTTAAAATAAAAATCATAACAAATTAAAAAACCAGCAACAAACACCACCATCAACGAAAAAAAAAACATTATTTAAACCATAAAAGATCATAGCTAAAAGGCTTTGTTAACTAAAAAAAGAAATATAAACCAAAAAGAAGCTACAACTCCCTTTTTTTGCTACAACAAGAAGAACAAAAAAAAATCTATAAAACATAAATATGTACAACAGCCTTAAATACAAGAACAGCAACAACAACAAACACGTTTAAACATTAAACTTAACAGCAGAATGAAACAAAAACAACAACAAATGAAAAAATATGTGTAAAACTCCTCGATTTAAGGCTAAAAACGGAGAAAAAATTTACAAAAAATCTAAAACAAAATACGTAAAATAAAAACTTTAAAACTTTATACTCCTAAAAGTGTACAACAACAAAAAGACAGACAAAGCAAAACTAAAATAACAACATACAAAAAAAAAGAAGAAAAAAAAACACTGAAATAAAAATAAAACTAAAAAAAAAAATATATACTCAAACATCATATTGCTGCTTTTTAGCTTAAGCACAACAAAGCTTAAAAAGCAACAACAAAACACACACAAACAGCAATAATAACAACAACAAGCTAAATATATAAAAAAATGTTTCAAGTAAAACCGAATTGTTTCCCACGGCATACGATTTGCCGGTCAACATACAATACACTTACAAACATACAATATATACATATAAACATACTAACGATGACGACGACGATGACAATGATCATTATTATATATATGAGCAATATGATAATGACGATAATGATTAAATTAATGATGTAGTATAGATGGTTTTAGCACAGGCGGCCAGTCAGTAAGACAAACAGCCAAAGAAACAAACAAATAAATAAATATCTCTAGCCAAATACAATAAAAACAACAACAAAATATTAGTTTTAGACGACAGAGTTAGTAGAGTATAAAAAAAACTATATATAGAGAAGGAAAAATATAAAAAATAAAAAAGAGAAGAGTTTAAAATGAAGATAATGTTAATAATGATAATGATGTTTTTTTTTTTTTTTTTTTTTTTGTAACAAATGATCATTTTACCATTACTCTATTAACTTAAACAACATTTTCTATAACTTCTTTTTTGTTGTTGTTTTTTTGTAAGTAAAGTGATGGTATTATTATTATTGTTGTTGTTATTATAGTGCACACGAGGTATATGTTTGTATGTTTTAGGTTTATATGAAAAAGTAATACACTGATGGTGCTGATGATATTCTTCAAATAAAAACTAAAAACTTACATTTTTACAAATACTTGGTAGAAAAAAATAATGTTACGAAAAAACCTAGCAGAAAAACAAAAACAAGTTTTGAGAACAATTTCTCAGAGTAAACAAAAAAACGCCGCTCTCTTTTTTAGACATCAATTTTTACTTAAGCTCTTTCTCTTTTTTAATGTTGCTTTTGCTTAATAAGATGCTCTTTGGTTTTGCTTTGTTTTTTTCCTTTTTTGCCTTTTTTTGTGGATTTTAAACTTTTTGTTTTTGTATTTAGTTTATTAAATGATCATGAAAAATCATTGAAACGGTGTTTTTTGTAAAGCCCTTAAGCTAAATTATTAAGCAGTTATAAGAAAAACAGCTGTGTTTTTTGTGTGTAAGCAAAATTTTGTGTAAAAGTGTGCGTTTAATGAATTGTGGATAAAGAGTAAAACTAAAGAGACAGGTTGGCTAAAGTAATGCAAAGAAAATTCAATTTTGTGGGGTTTTTAATTGAGTTTGATTTGATTTTTTTTTTTTGGTATTTGGCGTCAAGTAAGTAATTTTTGCTAATTGTTAATGTTTATTTTATTTAAATTTGTTTAATGTATAAAACTATTTATATAAAAAAGAGGAAATAAAACGGAAGTTAACAAATCCAAGAATGTTTAAATAGGAATAACTAAAAAACAAATTAATAATGAGATGCCAAATAAAAAATGAAAATAAAATTTAGGCAATAATTACAAAAAAAAAAAAAAGGGGGGAAAACAAGTAAAAGAATTTAAAAACTAAATTTTGATTAAAAATAAAATTAATTTAATAAATTTAATTAAAATTGTTTTAAAAGAAAATTTTATTACTAAAAGATCAACAAATTAAAAACAAATTTGAACGACTTTTTAAAGAGATGTTATTAGTTTAAAAATTTTTTGGGATTTTAGAGAATTTAAATACAAAATTTAAAAAACTTTAAATCAAATTAAAAAATCTTAATAAATTAAATTTTTTGTTGAATTTTAAAGAATTTACTTTTATTTTAAAGAGAACATTTTATTAAATCTGAAAATTTTTTTAAAATATTTGTATTTTTATTAAATTTTAGAGAATTTAGATAAAAAAAATCTATTAAACATTTCAAAACAGATTAAAAATTCTTATTGGATTTTGTTGAATTTTAGGTAATTTTTCTTAAAACTGAACATTTTTTTAATTCATTAAAGAAAATTTGGAAACAAATTTTAAATTATTTCCTATTATATTTTGCGATTTTTAATTAGATTTTTAAAATCTAAAATTATGAATAAATTTGAAAATCTTTTTAAAAAATCTTATGTTAAAAAATATTGATTCGATTTTAGAGCTCAGATTTAAATCAAATTTTAAAATCAAATTAAGAGAAACTTTTTGGATTCAAAATTTTTTAAATTTTTTTTTTTTTATTTAATTCAAACAAGAAAATATGGAAAAGTGAAAATTAATTCCTATTAGATATTTTTCTGTTTTTAATTAGATTTAAACAATTTTGATTTTTGTTTAAATTTTAAGAATTTGGGTAAATTTTCTAAGAAGAATTTCAAATTTTTCTTAATATTAAAAAAAAAGAATCCAAGTAAAAATATGAAAAAAAAATCAAAAAAGGAAATTAATTTTGTTAGAAAAGTAATTAGGGATTTTTAATGCTTTTTATACCCTTCACCACCATAGGATGTTTGTAACGCACAGAAAAAAAATTATTGGACCTGTTCGACTTTCTGATCACTTTCTGAGCCGATTTAACGATGTCCGCCCGTCCGTCTGGTCGGCTGGCTTGCTGTCCATGTAAACCTTGTGAACAAAGTACAGTTCGCAATTTTAAAGATATCTTGATGAAATTTGTCACGAATAATTATTTTGACACAAGGACGCCTATTGAAATTGGTTATGATCGGTCCATTATTGCACCTAACGATCATACTCGGTACAAAGAAGTTTTGTATAAGTGTTAATCTTTGTGCCAAATTGGTTTTTTTATTTTTCTTTGTTTTTTATATTATAAAAATACCATTTCTTTTAATTTATTACTTTTCTTCTCTCTGGGTTTTTTTATTTTTTGCATTAAAAACCTTTTGTAATTAATATATATTTTTTCTTCTTCAGCTTCAAATGACAAAACAAGAATTATAATAAATAACAGAAAAAAATCTAAAACATGTAAGAAAAAACGTAAGCAGAGACAACAAACACCTAATAAACAACAAAGTTTAATGTTTACCTTTTTTTTTTACGTTAACTTTGCTATTTCTTTAGCTTTTTATTTATAACAATTTCTATTACAAAAAAGCATAAATAATAATGAAAAACAGCAAAAAAAAAAATATAGAGTGCAAATCACTCAAGCTCAACGTTACCAGTTCTTAAAAGATGTGTGTAATGTGTAAATAAATAAAAACAAAAAAAAGCAACTGAATTAAAATAAAAAAATGTATAAAAAAAACTTGTGACAGGTTGAATAAATACCTTCTTTTTTTAACTACTTTATACACCACACACATACACACAATAAAGAAAAAATATAATAAAAGAAGAAATAATAGTAAAAACATTACATTTTTTATGTAAATAGATTTTGTTTTTATTTTATATGAAAGAAAAAAAACAACCAAGAAAATGAATAATAACAACATTCTTTAAACATAAGAGCTTAAAAAAAACACACAACAAGAAGACACTCTTTACTTAAAATAATTTATAACATTATTAAAATAATAACAACAACAAAGAAAACAATATGATTAAAACAACAGTTATAAGAAATTAAGCCAAATGTAAATAATGTAAGTAAAGCTTAAACTAAGGGAATAATTAATAACAAAAGCAAAGAGTAGAAAGGGTCACTTACAAAAAAAAGAGCAGTCTTAAAAGCAAAACAATAATAAAAAACAAGAGCATTCAATTAAAAGGGTGTTTAATATAAAAAAGAGTTAAGAATTGAAAAAAGTTATTATTTAAACAGAAAATGAATGGAAATATTTATTAAAATTTTAATAAAAATTAACATTTTTAATTAAAAATACAATTTTAATTTTAAAATTATATTTTAAATGATTTTTTTCTATAAAAAAAAAACATCTGTTTTTTATTATTTTTATAAAAAAAGAAACTTTTTTTAAAAATAATTTATTTTTAAATTTAAAATTCCAGCTGCCTGTTACAATACTAAAAAACAAAATAAAAAAAAAAATTGTGATATAAGACCGCAGGAGATAATTTTTATAGGCTAAATGTATAAAAAAAACAACAACAGCAGACTTTTATATCATAGCAAAACAGTCCTCTTGTGAGCTTGTTAAAAAAAAAAACACATTGCAACAGGCCTGACAAGTATTGTATGATGTTACTACATTTTATTTTTAAGGTTAATTTTAAGCAGGCTCCTTTTCTTATACTTCTTTTTCTTTAAACACATGCAAATTTGTTGTTGTTTTTTTTTTAAGCCTTATGCTTTAATTTAAGACGATGACCTACGCAAAGCTTACAAAAAAATAGTGTTTAAATTTAAATGCTTGAATAAAAAAAGCAAAACTTAAGCTTAAAAGAGAGAAAAAAGAAATTAAGAAAAGCAGATGTTTTTGGCATATTTTTTTTAAAGCAAAAACAATTTTAAGTTTTGTTTTTTGGATAATTTGGGAGAAAGAAAAAAAGAAGAGTTAAAAAAAACAGGATAAAGAAAAAATTTCAATGGATATTAAAAAAAAAGAGTAAACTTATGTTGTAATAAAGAGTTAATGATAAAAGGGAAATAAATTTGAATTTTGAAGGTATTAAAGAGTTAAGAATTTAATTAATTGATATTGAAACTTAAGTATAAAAAAGGAATTGCATGCAGTTCTTTGAATTCTTAAACTTGGTGTAATAAAATTAAAAGAAATTAAAGGAATAATTTTATATTTTTATAAAATGATATTCAAATAAATTTTTAAGGAATTTCTTAAAATGATTTTTATTTTAATTATTTTATTTATTAAAATTTCATAAGAAATTTGCATTCATTTCTTATGAAATTTTAATAAATAAAATAATTAAAATAAAAATCATTGATATTTTGTAAATTTATTAAAAAGTTGAGGTTTTAATTAAATATTTTTTAAAATATTTTCAAGAGAATTTATTAAAAAAATATTTTTATTTAAGCACAATTTTAAAGTGTTTTTAATTGCTAAATTTAAAATTATTCTTAACAAGTTTTAAGACAAATTTCAGCAAAAATAATAATAATAATAATAATAATAATAATAATAATAATAATACATTTTTAAATCTTCTAATAAAAAAATGTAAAAAAAATTATGTAAACAAATTTATTTTTAGATTTTTTTAAAAAGAAAATTTTGAACATTTTTTTTTTTTTTTTTTCATTAAATACATATTGAAAAATTATTTTATATAAAGAAGTAAATATTGACTTACAATTTTTAAAAATAATTAAGTCTTATTCAAATATATTAAATCTTTTTTTTTTTAAAAAAAAAAAAAATAGTTTAATTCCCGTATTTTTTTTTTTTATTTCAAAATTTTCGAAAATTGACCTTTAACCTTTAAGAGAAAAATAACAAAAATTATTTAATCTTTGTAACAAAGTCTGTTTGAAAAGAATGTTTAAATGTTGTATATTAAAACCGATTTTTTTTAATAAAATAAATATTTGGGGTATTCACAGAGTGCTATCATGTCGTATTGTCATAAGTCCTAAAATATTTCAATGTATAAAAAATTGAAAAAAAATTGATTATTGATTTTCCTTTGTAAAATTTTATGACATTATGACAATACGACATGATATTACACTTTGTGAATTCCCCAATTGATTTTTAAAGAATTTACAACTTTTATAAATTCAAAAATTTCCTCAATTTTGAGTTAAGTTTTGAAATATATTTCAATTTTGCAAGGAAACTAGAACTAAAATTTCTAACTCTCTTTTAAATTACTAAACCAAGTTTCAAATATTTAATTTCATTATATATTTTTTTGAATTTTCCAAAATGTAAACTTTCTTTTTTAAAAACTACTATTAATTACAGGTTGTTTTTTGTGTTCTTTTTTTTGATGGTTTCAAAATCTAAACACATGTGCTTTTATAGAAAAAAACCTTATTACCGAAAAAACCACCCTAATTCAACACGATTTTCAAAATAAATGAAGTGAAACAAGAAAAATATGTCTGATAATAACAACATAATGATGATGGTGGGTTTTGAAAGGTAAATTGATCGCCCTATAAAAACAAATGGTGAAAAAATATACCCCCAAAAAATAATAACAGATATTAGAAATTAAACTAAAAATCTAATGAAACCTGATCTATTAAACAAATGTTAGAAAAATAAGATGAAATTGGAAATTTTATTTTAAACAAAAAACACAAAAATTAAATTTTTTTAAATTTAAAAAAAGAAAACAAAATTTATTTAGAAAATTATTGTCTAAAAATTGAAATCTAATGTAAAAATTTTATAATTTTTTTGAAATTAAAATTTTGGAAAATTTACTTCAAATAATTTCAAGTTTAAATTTTCCAAAAATATATCTAAAACTAAAATTTTTATCTTACCTCTTGAACAATTAGAGTCAAAGCTGCTAAAGCGCTTAATAATAATTTAATCCAATGCATTTTGGTACTTTTTTTTAGAGTTTGTTGGTTTTTAAATTTAAAGAAAATTAAGTTTGTTAAGATGACACTTTGAAGGTGGATTTTTGATGGTAATGATGATGCCTCAAGATGGGAAAAACTTTAGTAATCCGTGTTTTTCCAAATCTTGCCAAAGCTGAGTAGATAAGCCGGAAAAGTTTTTTTCTAACAACACGAGGTGTTTGGGTGTGTTTTTTAAAAGCTACTTTTTTGTAACCAAAAAAAGTAGTAAAAAAAGTTTTAAATTCTTTTTAATTTTTTCTGAATTATAATTTGAAATCCTTTTCTTCTTTTAATGATTATTAAATTATAGATTAAGTTAAATACAAAAATATTAAGGTTATTTTTTTAAAATTAAATTAATAAATTTATTTTCATTTTTATTTTATTGTTTTAAAACGTTTATTTAAGTTAACAAATAGCAGCACATGTTTTTTGACATTTTGTAATTTGTTTTTTTTTTATTTTTTTGTAATTTCCTTAAATGTGTTTGCAGTAACGGTATTGCAAAATTACAATTGTCAAATTATTTTCTTTTGGCTCTCTTAAAATGTGTTTTTTTTTTTTAATTTTATTTTCTTAAAAAATTTCTTTAAATATTTTTTTTCTATTTGGCAAAAAGCACGTTTTTTAATTTTAGCTTTAGTTTATATTTATTTTTTTGTTAACAAAAAAACTTCAATACTATTTTTTCTTAATTAAAGGGAATGCATTTATTTGTTATTTTCTTAAAAAAGTTCTTTTTTATTTAAATTTTTTGTAAAGTTCTTTTACTTTTCTTTTAAATAAATTCTTTTTTTTATATTTAATTATTACAAAAAACACTTGTTTTATTTTCAATATTTTTTCTTGTATTAATTTCTTTATAACTTTAAATTTTTTTTATTAATATAAAAAAAATTATATTAATATTATATTAGTGGCTTCACGACCCGACGACGTTTACCACACAAGCTACAATTTAAAACTGCCGTTTTGTAAAGTTCTGTTGACGCTGCTCGGCCACAATAAAATGTTAAACATGTTTGTATTTCTCTTATTCTGCTCACTATAGCAGCAGCAACGTTGTAGTATTTGCCTTCATACACACTTCATACCTGCTTTAACATGTAAATCAAATGTGTATGAAGATTTGCACAAACCCTGCGTTTGAAACTCGTCATACACGACTCATAAACTCCTGTGTTAGCTGGTAGGATCATACGTCGTTTCATACATTAGTGCAGCGCAGCATGTACGACGTGCTGCATAAAATGCATTGAAAACAACAACAAAAACGCATACACACAAATAAAGATGCGCTCATTCATAAACTATTAAAACAACAAAAAAACTCTCTGCTCAAAAATGCATTTTGTATTTCGTTCCTAACATTAGAAAGAGAATGATTACTTTTCCTGAAATATAGCCACACTCTTTACTCTTATGCTTTCAAAGCTAAAATAAAAAGCAGATGTTTTTCTTTACGCTCATTTAAATGAGTAAATTTTTAAATTTTCTCTCTTCTTTTTTTTTACTCAATTTTGCTTTTGTTTTTCTCTTTCTCTTGCTCTCTTCTATTGTATTTGTGTTTGCTTTTTCTATGTGGATTATATTCATTTTTTCTTTTTCATTGAATAAAAATGAATTTTTCCTTATTGTTGTTATTGTGCATTTGTTGGTTTTAATTAATGTGGATGGAAATGTTTGTAAAAATGTGTTTGTTTTATTGTTGTTGTTAGTTTTTTAAGCCGGCTGCTTAAATTTGTTTTTAGTTTAGCTAAACAGGAATGATTTTTTTTTGTGGGTATTACCAAAATTTTACATTTCTTCTTAATAAATGAGTGAACATAAGGAACAATTACCCCTTAAGAGATAAATGAATAGTAATAGAAGAAACATTTCCTTAATTTCTTAAGATGAGTTAAAAGGAAATGCACTCAAGGATTAGTTAATGAAATTTTAAAAGAAAAATTTTAAATTGTAGGAGAAATAAAAATAGTTGAGGGTGGATTTTATTTAAAAAAAGTCTAAGAAGTATTTTTCAGTTTTTTTTTTTTAAGGAGAAAAAAATTACAAAAAATGGTAGATGTACAAAAATAAAAAAATAATTTTTTTTTTTTTTTTTTTTGCATTAAAAATAAAAGGAAAAGAAAAACTCTAATGTTAAGGAAAGTTAAAATATGTATAAATACATTTTTACTAAATTGTAAAATAATAAAAAACTGATGAAAAATTTCACTTCTATTAAATATTTGAATCGCAGTTTAAAAATAATTTGAATTAATATTTTAAAATATATGCTTTTAATTAAGTTTCAACAGATATTTTTAAGAGAAAAAGTTCAGGTCAAATTATAATTTTAATTACTCTGTTCCAAAATAAATTAAAATAATCGCGTTATTCTTAGCATGAATCAGGGATGGAAAAGTTGATAATATAGTACTTTTTTTTTTTGATATTATTTAACATTCAAAAGTACCGAAGTACTCCCACGAATCATTTGATACTGTCAAAGATTATCTTCATATTCTACAATTCGAATTAAAAGTAAATTTTTTTTAATGAAAACATATTTTGGAGATATATAATTTTCGAATAGAAACCATTTTTTTAACACCTTTGATTTAGATTTCCTATTAAGGTTCAGAATTAATAATGAAATTGTAATGAACACTATCTCTGACTAAATGTTGGGGCTTCGAGTTTCAAAAAAATTAGACACATAACTGGGACAATATAAATAAGTTTATAAGTCCAACAAACAACATTATATACAAATTTCAGATGTAGGTTTAATTTATTAAATTTTAAACTCTAAAATATAAGTACAATAATTACTAGAAACTACTTGAAGTAAAAATGATCCGAATTTCGAAGTCATCAGATAACAAAACCTGAAATGCTCACATTGATCTTTTTTGTAAGTTTATTTCAATAACAGAACCATATTTATTAAGATCTTCATATTTCACTATAAAATTTAACCTGAATAATGGCATTTAACGATTTGGTTTGGTTTTTAATATTTCGTTTTAGATATACAAATTACATTCTTTGAGTTGCACTAGATAGAAATGTAATTGTTAGTACTCTGTTGGTGAAAAAAGTACTACAATTTGAAATTTATTTTGATACCGAAAAATATTTTAATTTTCCATTCCTGGCATGAATAGTAGATAATTTAAATTTTAGTCAGAAAAAATGTTCTAAGAGAATATTATTTTCCGATTTTAAGATAGGGTTGCCAGAATTGTTTGGCAGTTTAACTTGACATTTCGAAAAATTCAACTTGATTTTAAACAAATCAACTTGACATAATCACAAATATTAAAAAAATTAAAAACTGAAGAAAATTGTAGACGCATCAATTATATCCAAAAAATTTTGAATTTTTTTAACAAAATTTTATTAGGAACTAAAAAATTTATTTAAGAATATATATAGTTATATATAATTATATATAGTTATTCTTTTAATATTTTTGAAAATATCTGTTGAAGTTTCATTCGGATCTTCATAGAAATCCAGAATTTGTCTCCGAATAACATTTTTAATACTAAAATATTGTACTGCATATGGATACGTTTTTATATTTCCAATATTTGATGCGTAATTGCAGATTCCAAAAAATAAACATTCTTTTAAGTCACAAGAAACTTTTCCTAGTGAATATGGAGCCAATACGTTTCTTGCAATTGCTGCTACTTTAGTACGACCACAATTTTACTATCGCAGTATAAATATGAACATAATTTGATAATCTAAACTGTTTTAACTAAGTCCATGTATTATATTATGAAAAACAAGTAATAATTCAGCCTTTGAATCAAGTGATTCATCCTTTAATACTGCTGGTACTAAAAAATTTGAAATGGATTTTGAATTTTTTTGAGACTTTTTAAATTTTATTTTTTTATCACAAATATATTTCATATTAAGTACTCACAAATTTCACAATAAAATAAAGTTTTAAAATAATTTCTTGAATTTATTTTCAATGATGGGCAAAAATGCATACAATCTGTAACTGAGAAAACAATACTTTTTATATTTGACTAAATTTATTATATTTTTTAAGAAATTTAAATTGTAGAATATTTTAAAGTAGTATAGAATATTTTTAGCTTGACAAATTGTATTTTAACTTGAAACTTGACAAGACCTAAAATATCTTGACAATCAAGCTCATTCAAGCCCGTCTGGCAACCCTATTTTAAGAGCATTTTTTGATTGCCTTGTTCCAGGGATAATAAATGAGATTTTCAGTATTGTACTACACTGAATATAAAATTGTACTTTTTTTGCAGTAATTGTACGAAAATGTTAAAAACTTCTTCTGTCAAAAACTTTACAATATTTCTTGTTCATCATTGGACTATCTTTGGAAAATTTGCTTTGAGGTCTAAAAATTAGCAGAATTATTATTTTAAAGTGTCAAAAGTTGGACATGGCAAATTGTAAGATACACGTTTGACTATAGCGTGATAAATTGATAAAAGTGTTAAATGAAGATGTAACGACAGAGAGTATACCTAAATCCAGAGAAAAAATGGGTACATCTAATACATATGATGGGATTAGCATGAGCTTCGACTTAAAAGTAATATTTGAAAAATTTCAATAAAAGTTTTGAAGTAAAAAATTTCTAAGATGAGCTCAATAAACGCATATCCAAAAGTCACGTCAAAAAGGATAACAATAAGGTCTACAAATGTCTAAATGATAAAAAAATTGTTGTGCAAAAATGTTGTTGCATTTAAAACCAATTTTAGCTACTACTAATGATTTCTAAAGGAATTGAAAAATTTTCTAAAGGACATTTATTTTAAATCAATTAAATATTTTGTAATCGTAATGAAGTAATCACTGGATTACTGCTGTAGTTTGAAGGCGAATTGTGCTGAAAAAAGTTTAATTGTACTGAATTTATCATCCCTGCCTTGTTCATTATAAGCTTCTCTCTAACTTTGAGTCTACATTAGACAAATTTTTATCAAGACAAACGTCAAAATTTTATCAAGATAAAGATTTGTCTAATGTAGACTGAATTTATCAGTATTATTGCAGCGTTAAAAGAAAATTGTCAGCGCTCGAGCTCTGACAACGTTGTCTTGATAATGCTTCATAAAAGACGCCATCTTGATTGTTGTTGGTACTTTTTGCATGGTTTATTATGACATGCGTTTTCCCCTATAATTGATAGAGATAAAAAATTATCTGAAACTTAAACAAAAATTTGACGTTTGTCTTGATACAAATTTCTCTAATGTAGACTCAAAGTAAAAAAAAGATGCAAATCAGGGATGGAAAAGTTGGTACAAAATTACTAAATTACTTTTTGATGCTATTTAACAACAAAATTACCGAAATCATTTGATACTGTCAAACGATTAGCTGAATATTCCAAAATTCGAATTAAAAATAAAATTTTTAAATGGAAATATATTTTGGAGAAATATAATTTTCTAATAGAAATCTGTTTTTTTTTACAAACTTAATTTATACATATTTACAATTGCTGTTTGGAAGAAGTAAAGAAATTATATATATAATGAATACTATCTTAAATGCTGTGGCTTCGAGTTCCCAAAAAATAAGACACCTAATTAGTTAGGCCAATTTGAATAAGTTTATAGGGCATATAACTATATATTAACTAATGAAGTTCTAAACTCTTATATGCTCTGTAAATCAATTTGGACTGAAAATGTTCCAAACTTTAAAGACATCAGGTTTTAAAATTATATTTTATAAAAACTAAAGCTAAAGTGCTCGATTTTAAGGTATTGATCTTGAATTTTTTATACCCTACACCACCATAGGTGGTTGGGGTATTATGTGTTTGTGCTGATGTTTGTAACGCATAGAATGAGTTATCCAATACCCACCTTAAAGTATACCAATCGACTCAGATTCACTTTTTAAATCGATCTAACGATGTCCGTCCGTCTGGCTGGACGGCTGGCTGTACATGTAAACCTTGTGCACAAAGTACAGCTCGCAATTTTGAAGATAATTGAATGAAATTTGGCAGGTACTTTTATGATACAAGGACGAAATTGGAATTGAAATTGGTTATGATCGGTCCATTATTTCACCTACCCCCCATACAAATGTAACCCCGGAATAGAGTTTTCACACTTAAAAATGCCTTAATATTAGGAATATTTTAATGAAATTCGGTCCAAAGAAGTTTTGTTTAAGTACCAATCTTTGTACCAAATTTTATGAAAATTGGTCCACGATTGACCATAGCTCCCATATAAACCCCAATTTCGAAAATCACTTTAACGTGCATAAATCACATACGAAAGATAGTATCAAGTTAATATTCGACTCAAATAAGTTTTATATAAGTAGAAACAATATTGCTAAAATTTATGAGAATCGGCCCATAATTTACCATAGCTCCCATATAAACCCAGTTTCGGAAATCGCCCTATAATGCATAAAATCATCAATATATTATTATTAACCCATTATTCTGTACTTGTATACTTTATTTTAGATTTAATAAAAGTGTTGGTCTACAGCTCTAATATAAATCCACTTCCCGAATTTGTGTGCTCATACGCAATGGTGTAGGGTATCATATAGTCGGTCTTGACCGACTATATCTTCTTCTCTCGTTTCTCCTTAAGTTTATTTTAATAACTATAATATTTAATCTGAATAAAATCATTTAATGATTGGTTATCGTATTTAATCCTTCGTTCTCAAAACACAAATTACATTCTTTGAGTTTTACAGTAAATAAGAAATAATCATAAAAAATTTTAACTTTGGTATTCTGATGGTGAAAAAAGTACTATGTATTTAAAATTAATTTTGATAACCTAAAAATATTTTGTGTTAAATTTTTTTTTTAAATTAATACATTCCTCATTTCTTCTAGGCAGTCGAGGGTCTTCCAGTAGACATTGAAACAGCACCAGCTTATATCACGAATGATTGAGATTAACGATTTATAAGCGATTTAAATTATTTTTAGATTTTTTCATCTCAAAATAGATTTT
Source organism: Protophormia terraenovae (assembly GCA_951394005.1). Classification (NCBI taxonomy): domain Eukaryota; kingdom Metazoa; phylum Arthropoda; class Insecta; order Diptera; family Calliphoridae; genus Protophormia; species Protophormia terraenovae. The sequence goes on from OX596073.1 coordinate 10,175,576, forward strand.
TGGCGAAAAATATAAAAGTGATCACAGATTTTCATTATTTTTGTTTTAAAGTCTGTGGTTAACGATTTGTAAGCGATTTAAGTTACTTTTAAATTTTTCATATAAAAATCGATTTTTGTAAGAAAATATGAGTAATCACAAATTTTCAATATTTTCATTCTAAACCTTCTTTTTCATTCTAACGAATTAAAAGCATTTTTAAATATTAATTTCCATGATTAATTTTTTTTTTTTTAAATTATAAAATTTGTTTAAGAAATTCTTTTGATGTTTTAAATTTCATATAAATTTTTGGCGCCAAAAAAAAAAAATCTCTTACAAAATTTTTTCAAAGACATGCAAATTTATTTATTGTGTTTTTTTACAAATACGTTTCATTTTTTACAAAACAATACCTACAAATCTAAAAAAAGAAATATTGTTGTTCATTCAAACATTAAAAAACAACAACAATAACGATTATACAAATAACAATGAGCAGTGAGCAAATCCTTTTGTATTTAATTTCCTGTTTAGGGTTAAATACAACCCCTTTGCTTATATTTTATTATATTTTGTTTTTGCATTAGCAAGGATAAAGCATATTTCTAAGGAGAGTATGCAAAAATACTATAAAAGGATTATAAATGGTTGTTTAAAAATTATTAGCATGCATAAAAGAGTAAAAGGATAACGAGAAAGAGAGAGAGAGAGAGAGAGAGAAAGGGAGAAAAGATGAAGGTGACAAAAGAAATATAATAATGTGAATGATATGCAAATATTAGCAAATACTTCTTCTTTGAGGTTTTTTTTTTTTTAAATTTCAGTTACTTAAAACAAAAAAGTGAGCAATTTTGTCGTTGATATAAAAACCAAACACAATTAAAAATTGAAACGTAATTTTGTAATAAAGGAAATTTTATTAAGAAGATATAAAAATGATTTTTATAAATTTTAAGAGATTTTTGCTCTAAAAAAAACTTTTGTATTTTATTATTTCTTTTATAGAAAAAAAAAAAAAATATTTTTATTTAAAAATTTTAGTGCACAGGATTTTATAATTTTTTTGTGTAAAATCTTTTGGTTAACGATTAAAAGCTATTTTATATGTATTTTAAAATTTTTCATATAAAATTTCATTTTTAATGGAAAACATAATGATCTCAGATTTTCATTATTTTCGCTTTAAACCTATAAATAATAATATTAAAATGATTTTAAATATTTTTGGATTTTTATATAAAAATCAATTTTTGATGGAAAAGACGGGTAATCACGGATTTTTAATATTTTATATTTTAAAAGCGATTTTAAATATTTTTGATTTTTTTTAAATGAAAATCGATTTTTTGTAAAAAATATGAGCGATGATTGATTGTCATTATTTTTGCTCTAAACCACCTGTTTAACGATTTAAAGACGATTTTAGATATTTTAAAATTTTTTTTATATAAAAATCGATTTTTTGGTGAAAAATTAGTTTGATCACATATTTTTATTAAGGAGTGAGATCGAAAAAATCTTAACACACATTTTGCCTCATAACTTTTTTCGGAATCAATATTAAAAATTTTTTTTGATCTAGTTATCATGGAAAATTACTTCAGTTATTATTTTTAATAACAACCATGTTAATTTGTCCTTATTTTCATCAAAATAAGTGACGAAAAAAATTTACGTCCTACAAGTTATAAAAAATTTCAAAAAATCCAAATAGGTCTTACAAATAAATGTCGTCCGTAAAACCGTTTCTAATGTTATTAAAAAGTATCAGGAGAATTTGAATATTGATGTGAAACCTAGTTCGGTAAGAAAAAAAGGACTACATGATATTGGGAAGGTCAGAAAATTGAAGGCATATTGAAAGGAACTCCAAACACATCTGGTAGAAAATCAGCTCAGTTTTCTCAGTGCTTCGACTATTTGGTGCGAAAATTTAAAGCTAATGAGAAAGTTGATAACATATAAAGTTCAAAAAATTCCAAACTGGAATTCTCCAAAAAAAATTACAAGCCAAAAATAGGACTCGGAATTTAAAAACAAATTTCATACAAAAATACTCAAGCTGTATAATTGACGAAGAAACGTAGGTGCTGGCAGAAACTTCGCAGCTTGTGTCTAAAAAATTTTTATTGCTAATGCTCGAAGCAATGTTGGAGATAAGTTTAAGATCCCAAAGCAGCAAAAATTTCTTACAAAATTCATGGTATGACAAGCTTTTTGCAGTTGCGGCAAAACAAGAAAGTCATTTGATACATTCGGATCTATAAATACTAAAATATGCATAAAGGAATATTTGCAAAAAAGACTTCTTTTTTTCTTAAGAAAGCACAACGTGTCCACATATTTTTGGACCCATTTGGTATCATGTCACTACGGTAAGAAAGCTCTTCAGTGGTACCAAATCAATAACATAGTTTTAGTACCAAGAGAGGTCAATTTTCAAAATTGTCCATAGCTTAGACCAGTGGAGAGATATTGAGCTCTTGTGAAAAGTGAATTCAAGAGCACAAAAGAGGTGTCCCAAAATACCGAAGATTTTAACAGAAGATGTGCACACTGTTCCAAAAAAGTGACTGAAGCAACTATCAAATCTCTAAAGAAAGGGTTTTCAAAAATGGTCCACAATTTTATAATTAGTGGTTAGAACCATACAAATTATATATTTCTGTGATCTGTGCTAAATTATCAAATGATTAAAAAAATAATGAAAACTCTAAGATCAACCGTTTCCAAGTTATTGAATATTATGTATGTTAAGAATTTTTCGTTCTCACTCCTTATTAAAACCTCTAGTTAACAATTTATTAGCAATTCACATGGCAGTCATTTTCACACATAAAAAAATTGATATACGCACGAAACCAGAGACCATATGTAGTAAAACTGCGTACTTAGTTTTTCTCTAGAACGTAAAATTTCCTCTAAAAAGGACTTAAGAATTTCGAAAGATACACATTTTTAAAAAATTTATAAAATAATCTGTGTATTGTTCTTCGACCTTTCTGTTTAATCAAAAATTAAATAAATAAATATTCGAGCTCTAGGTCTAGAGCTCGAATATTTATTTATTTAATTTTTAATTTATAAAATATTTACGAATATTATATCAACCCAATATGGATGTCAAATGAAAGCTAAGAATCCTTGCAATATACTAATATTTTTTATTTAAATAATGCAGCAAAAAAAAAAAAAAAAAAAAAATATATGGATAAAACTACAGACAATCCAAGACAAAACTGTGTAACTAAGATCGCTCCAGAATGTCAAATTTCCTCTCAAAAGGGTTTAAAATATTTGAAAGATGAGAAAATTTTTTAAAAATATTATAAAATATGTACGAAGATTGTATTAACCCAATATGAAAGCTTCGAATCCCTACAGTAAAATAATATTTTTTTATTTAAGAACTGCGCACGAAAAAATCCGTGCATGCTCTTGGGCTTGTAACTTTTGATGTAGTGAAAAATTAATAATTCTGTTAACTGGCTTGTATTTGCTATTATGCTCACTTGCCATGTGCAAAGTTTCATGGTAATAGCAAAATTGGTTTTTCTTAAAATGGAAGTTTAACAAAAAACACATAAACACATAATTCAAATTTTTCATGAAATCTTTTATTGGTCATATAAAATAATTGCAAGAAAGGCTGTTGTGCCGCAAAATACAATTTCTTGGGTAATAATATTATACAAAGAAGTCATGGTCATTGAATCGTAACCTGGTAATGGAAGACAAATAGTATCTTCAGGCTGTAGGACTCAGGAAAAATAGAAAGGATTTTGAGAGAAATTCACCTCATCTTTGGAAGAAAAGTGCCACAAAAAGTTAATTGCTTTGAATTTTTATCAGAAAATTTGAAAGGAAGTCAAAAGTAAAGACCTATAAAGTAAGAAAAAAATCCTAATAGAAACGCAAGTAAGAATTTGGGGGTAAAAAATAACATGAAAGTTCTTCGGACGAATTTTTTTCAGAAATTTTGTTTTTGTATTATAGACGATGAAACGTTCGTACAGGGTGAATTTTTTCAACTTCCTAGCGAAGAATTCTATGTCGCAGATGGTAGAGGGATTATGACAGAAAAATTTCGTGTATCAAAGAAATCAAAATTCCCAAGAAAGTTTTTGATTTGGGAAGTCATATGCACATGCAGGAATGAAGCACTTCACTCTTAAAAAATGGTTGCATTAACACAGAAATATACGTGAATGAGTGCCTTTGGAAAAGACTTCTCCCTTTACTAATAAAATTAGGTGTATCTCCTGTTTTCTGGCCTGTTCCCGCTTCTACTCATTACAACAACAAAACAATGGAGTTGTAACAATGAAATTGTAAAAGTTTGAAACGATGTTTAAAAATAAGTCGAATTATTCGAGCAAAAAAGTGACCGAAACACGATAAAACCTTTAATTAGAATAATTCTGGAAAAGATCAGATATTTCCTTAAAAACCAACAGGAACTAATTTATTGTTTTATGTTTAGAACTTGACCATAATAGTCATTAATATAAATATCACTTTAAAAAAATTCGCCCACTGGTTTAGTTTCTATAAGCAGATTTGCATGCACAAGCGCGAATGTTATATTTGGCTCGGCCAAATCTATATACCCACCATCATCTTTCTCAAATTTTACGTTATATGAGAGGTGGGCGGTGAAGTGGGCGGACCATGTCCATTTTTTGTTTCCGTGTTAACATTGGTCCTTAAACTATTTGTACAAAATATCGTTGACGTTTCATCTTATATGGGAGGTGGGCGGACCACGGCCATTTTTTTTTCGAAGTTTATATCGACCCTCGTACTATCTGTATAAAATTTCGTTATCGTACATGCTTTTGTTTAAGAGATATCAGCAGAAAAGTATGAAATGAAGCTACAACGGAACCCTGTGTTTCTAGTATTTTGTCCATAACTTTTTTTATTAACAAATTTTGCTCATTTTCAATACCAAACAAACCTTATATAAGATAAATATTTGAGCCAAATTTCGTCTCCCTACGTTGTCCCGTTCGAGCCCTATCCTGCTTTCAACAGACAGCCAGACGGACGGACATAGCTAGATCGACTCAGAATCTATCCAGGACCCAGAAAATATATACTTTATGGGGTCTTAAATAATTCCTTCAACATGTTACACACGGAATGACAAAATTAATATACCCCCCCATCTTTTTGATTGTGGGTATAAAAAATAAAACAATTATTTTGGGATTTTTTTTTTTTATATATTTCTATGTAATTTATAAATGAGTATCTTCACTAATTTGTGAATAAAATCCAAATTTATGCAATGATTTCAGTGAAATATGCTTTTTTTTATTTGCAACAAATTTATTTTTATAATTAAGGAAAAACAATTTGATTTTTTAACATAATAAAATTTTGATGATTTTTTGAAAATATATATTTTTTTGAAATTTTGAATAATTTTTTTTTTTTTTTCACAAAATAGGTTTAATATCTTCATAACTGTTGACCGTATTAAAAATTAATAAAAGAGTGACTTAAAGATAATTTTAATTAAAATTTTTTGATATATTTTTGAATAAAATTAGACAAGTTGTTTTCGAGATATGCCTCAATATATGGCTCAACTTTCTTTATTTTACAAAACGTGATTTATCATAAGAACTACTGGAAATTCTAAAAAAGGTGGACTAGAGGCTTAGTACTTATAGTACTTATATTTTCATTTTGTAAACCTGTGATTGATATTCGCTATTAAAATTCTAGAAAACAAATGTTTATATTATTAAGAAAAAGGAGCTTCATTTTCTTTTTTATTATAAAAAACTTAAAGCTCAAAGGTTTTAAATTACAAACACTTTTATAATCTTATATTAAATATATTTTCCTTTCAATAACCTTGGAAATATCCTTTCTCATACAAAATGTTTATTAAAGAATATTGCTAAATAACAAAATTTTGTTATTAAAAAAATAAGACCTTGAAAATATTCCTTTTGTAAGTTAAACACCTATAGGACAAACATTTCCTTATTATTCTAATTCTGAGAATTCTCTTGGCAAGAAATAAACAGCAGCATTTAAATAAATTTCAAATGATTTAAATCAAATTTATTTAAGTTTCCATATGACTACAAAAAGCAACAGCTTCCGCACTTGTAGTTTTAGTTTTTTTTTTTTTTTTCTTTAAATGTCCTTTTTATAGTTTTTTCTCTGCTGCTTTTTAATTTATGGCTCTAGAAGTACCGACTTGTTTCATATTTCAAATTGTAAGACTCTTGGCTCTTGGATTTAAAACATACAAAATAAAATCCTTGCAGGAAAAAAAAATAAATTCTAAAAAAAAGCGGAAATGTCCACAAGACCAGTAAAGCAAAAAGGAAAGAAAATATAAAAACAGGAACAAAAAGTACTTAAACAAAAAAACTAAAATGTTTTTTACAAGTACTTTTAGGTATAAATGTTAAATGAACAAAAAACAACCTGCTGCTGCTGCTTGATGCAACACAGCACAGCCATACTTATACAAACACACACTTAAAAAAACACTTGAAATTTTGAGTCCCAATTATTTTGGGATTTTTTTTTTTTATATATTTCTATGTAATTTATAAATGAGTATCTTCACTAATTTGTGAATAAAATCCAAATTTATGCAATGATTTCAGTGAAATATGCTTTTTTTTATTTGCAACAAATTTATTTTTATAATTAAGGAAAAACAATTTGATTTTTTAACATAATAAAATTTTGATGATTTTTTGAAAATATATATTTTTTTGAAATTTTGAATAATTTTTTTTTTTTTTTCACAAAATAGGTTTAATATCTTCATAACTGTTGACCGTATTAAAAATTAATAAAAGAGTGACTTAAAGATAATTTTAATTAAAATTTTTTGATATATTTTTGAATAAAATTAGACAAGTTGTTTTCGAGATATGCCTCAATATATGGCTCAACTTTCTTTATTTTACAAAACGTGATTTATCATAAGAACTACTGGAAATTCTAAAAAAGGTGGACTAGAGGCTTAGTACTTATAGTACTTATATTTTCATTTTGTAAACCTGTGATTGATATTCGCTATTAAAATTCTAGAAAACAAATGTTTATATTATTAAGAAAAAGGAGCTTCATTTTCTTTTTTATTATAAAAAACTTAAAGCTCAAAGGTTTTAAATTACAAACACTTTTATAATCTTATATTAAATATATTTTCCTTTCAATAACCTTGGAAATATCCTTTCTCATACAAAATGTTTATTAAAGAATATTGCTAAATAACAAAATTTTGTTATTAAAAAAATAAGACCTTGAAAATATTCCTTTTGTAAGTTAAACACCTATAGGACAAACATTTCCTTATTATTCTAATTCTGAGAATTCTCTTGGCAAGAAATAAACAGCAGCATTTAAATAAATTTCAAATGATTTAAATCAAATTTATTTAAGTTTCCATATGACTACAAAAAGCAACAGCTTCCGCACTTGTAGTTTTAGTTTTTTTTTTTTTTTCTTTAAATGTCCTTTTTATAGTTTTTTCTCTGCTGCTTTTTAATTTATGGCTCTAGAAGTACCGACTTGTTTCATATTTCAAATTGTAAGACTCTTGGCTCTTGGATTTAAAACATACAAAATAAAATCCTTGCAGGAAAAAAAAATAAATTCTAAAAAAAAGCGGAAATGTCCACAAGACCAGTAAAGCAAAAAGGAAAGAAAATATAAAAACAGGAACAAAAAGTACTTAAACAAAAAAACTAAAATGTTTTTTACAAGTACTTTTAGGTATAAATGTTAAATGAACAAAAAACAACCTGCTGCTGCTGCTTGATGCAACACAGCACAGCCATACTTATACAAACACACACTTAAAAAAACACTTGAAATTTTGAGTAAATCCACCAGGACTCTCGAAGGACATACGAAAGAAAATAAAAACACTCATACAAAAACAGCTTTTGCTAAATATAAAAGTTATCCTTAAACCTAAATGATAAATGTATACAAGTGTTAGTGTAGTAAAGTAGTGTTAGTAGTAGTTGTTGTTTTTTAAACATTCTCTTGGCATGTGAAATACAAATAAAAACCGGAAGTAGACTCCAAGTGCAAATAAAGGATCTGTTTGTATTTTTTGTTCATATTTTTTATTTAACGTTTTTTTTTTTTTTTTTTTTTTGTAAATAAAACGATGATACTAACGCTGAATGGATGATGCGTAGCAATAAAATAAATTAAAATATTCAATGTTTTTATCTAATATTTCTGTGAATCAAGTAAACGGAAGCTGTATACAAGGATTTCCTAGAATTTCCCACGATTTATACGCGCGTTATGCACACGTTTCCGTTTTTTTTTTTCAAAAAGCTTTTTATACGTCAGCAAGTTATAAGAAGAAAGATAATACTTTTGTTGATTGTATCCTCCTGTTTAGGAAGAAAAACATGAATACATTTATTTCAAAGGATTCGAAAAAAAACTTTAAGGGAATTCCAAGAATTATTTTACAAAAAATTTTTAAATTTTCTAGTTAAAAACTTATTTTTGAAGTTTTTAGTTAACCAAGTTTTAGCAGATATTTCCTGAAATTTCACACAAACATTAAAAAACAAAAAATAATGCATCCTTCAAAACAAACAACTAAGTAACCAAAACTCAGTTCTAACTCTTTTTTTTTTTTTTGTTTTACATAAAAATCAGTTTTTAAGGGAAAATATGAGTGATCACTGATTTTCATTATTTTATGTCTAAATCCTCCTATGAATGAATTATAAGCAATTTTAAATTTTTCATACAAAAATAAATTTTTGATGGAAAATATGAATGATCTTTAATTTTCTAAATCCTCTTTTTTAACAAATTAAAAGCATCTTTAAAAACTTTTAAAATTTTCTTATAAAGATAAAGCAAAATGTGACTGATAACAAATTTTTATTATTTTTGTTCTAAAAAAAATTAATTAAAATTTATTTTTTGATTTTTTTTTTTTTATATTTCTATGCAATTTTTAAATGAGTATATTTACTAATTTGTGAATAAAATCCAAATTTATTCATTGATTTGAATAAAATATGTCTTGTTTTATTTGCAACAAATTTATCTTTATGATTAAAGAACAAACATTTTAATTTGAGACATATACGAATTTTTATAATTTTTTTGAAAAAAAAAAAAATTTGCAAATTTTGTAGAATTTTTTTTTTTTTTTGAAAATAATCTTAATATCTTCATAACTGTTAAGCGTATTAAAAAATAATATAAATATAACTTGAAGACAATTTTGATTAGAATTTGTTGTTATTTCTTAGAACAAAATCATACAAGTCGTTTTCGAGATATAACTCAATATATGGAGCAACCTCCTTAATTTTACAAATAGCTATTTATTGCGAAAACTATAGAATCAATAAAAAAAAGTGGTTTAAAGGCTAAGTACTTCATAATAATGAACATCCAAATTGAATGAAAAATCCTGTGACGCAGGAACAGTGTTTGATGGAAAATATGAGTGATTACAGATTTTAAATATTATAGCTCTAAAATGTCTCATTCACATATTATAAGTGATATTTAGATATTTTTTGGTTTTTGCTTATAAAATTAAATTTTAAGGGCAAAACGATTAAATGCGCATAAAACACTATTTTTTTTTAGGGTATATTTCGGTTTCCCAGAGGTCAGTCTGTGATCATTATTTTTGATATAAACCAAGTAAAAAAGATATTTTTTAATTTTTCATAAAAAAAAAACGAGAGAAGATATAGTCGGTCAAGACAGACTATATGATACCCTACACCATTGCGTATGAGCACACAAATTCGGGAAGTGGATTTATATTAGAGCTGTAGACCAACACTTTTATTAAATCTAAAATAAAGTATACAAGTACAGAATAATGGGTTAATAATAATATATTGATGATTTTATGCATTATAGGGCGATTTCCGAAAGTGGGTTTATATGGGAGCTATGGTAAATTATGGACCGATTCTCATAAATTTTAGCAATGTTGTTTCTACTTATATAAAATTTATTTGAGTCGAATATTAACTTGATACTATCTTTCGTATGTGATTTATGCACGTTAAAGTGATTTTCGGAAGGGGGTTATATGAGAGCTATGATCAATCGTGGACCGATTTTCATAAAATTTGATACAAAGATTGGTACTTACACAAAACTTCTTTGGACCGAATTTCATTAAAATATTCCTAATATTAAAGCATTTTTAAGTGTGAAAACTCTATTCCGGGGGGACATTTGTATGGGAGGTAGGTGAAGTAATGGACAAAACATAACCAATTTCAATAGGCTTCGTCCTTGTATCATAAAAGTACCACCTGCCAAATTTCATTCAATTATCTTCAAAATTGCGACCTGTACTTTGTGCACAAGGTTTACATGGACAGCCAGCCGTCCAGCCAGACGGACGGACATCGTTAGATCGATTTAAAATGTGATTCTGAGTCGATTGGTGTACTTTAAGGTGGGTGTTGGATAACTCATTCTATGCGTTACAAACATCATCACAAACACATAATACCCCAACCACCTATGGTGGTGTAGGGTATAATGACTTTTTGGTCATATATATGAGTGATAACAGAATTCCAATATTTTCGCTCTAAGCCCCACTATTTACTATTTATAAGTGATTTAGATATTTTTTAATTTTTGCATATAAAAACGATTTTTGAGAAAAAATGTTTAATTTGCTTTATATGATTTTTGGTGAAAATATATGTAAGTGATGTTGATAGAAAATATTAATGATCAGTTATCGCAGTTCACATAAGCGATTTTAGATGGTTTTACATTTTTCTTATGATATTAGATATTTTTTTTTAATTATAAGTGATCTCGATGAAAAATAAAAGTGATCATAGATCTTCATTATTAAATATAAGCGATTTTTAATATTTTTAAATTTTTCATATAGGTGATTTTGATGGAAAATAATAGTGATCACAAATTTTCATTATTAAATATAAGCGATTTTGCATACTTTTTCTTTCAAGTATAAAAATAATTTTTTTTTTTTTTTATAAATGAGTGATTGATCGAAAAATATAAATGATCTTGATGGAAAATATTAGTGATCATAGATTTTCATTATTAAATATAAGAGATGTTACATATTTTTTGATTTCGCATATAAAAATTAGTTTAATGTGTGATAACCAGCAAAAAGATATTAAGAAATAAGCAACCAATTGAAGCCAAATAGCAGCAGCAAAAAAAGCAAATTGTTTAAAGGATTTACTTTAATAAATGAGGGCTTCTTAACGTAGTGTCTATACTAGATAAATTTTTATCAAGAAAAACATCGAAATCACTCCGAATCTAGGCAAGGCATCCTCAGTTAAACAGCCGAATATTACTTTTTTGTTGCAACAGCTGAATTCGCTTTATTGTTGTTTTAATGCAACTGTTGTCACCTTCCATAAATTCGGGTTAATTTTAACGCTTGTCTTGATAAAAAATATTTTCTAATATAGATACTACGTAACGCTTTATGACGATAAATTTGAGGAACTTCATCCAATATCAGTGAATATTGATAGGGCAGATTTAAATATAAATTTCGAATAAATCCATCATAGGAATTTACTCCAGGTTGTTTGAAATACTGCATTAAATTCGTTGACATGATTTTTATAAAAAAAAAAATTGGTTAATAAACGCAAAAGTTATAACTCCATAACTCCACTTCATACTTTTTGCCAATATCTAACTGTTGCGTTATCTGGTTCCAATAGGGGTATTACTCGAACTGAACAATTTTATACATCAAAGTTTTAATAAAGACAAAAATCGTTCAAATAAATTTTGAAAATCTGATTATTTTGGCCAAAATTCTTTAAAAAAAGCTGCTTTTGTTTTAAAAAATGTAAAATAAGCATAAAGGCACAAAAATCAGGAAAGTAGCAGAAAAAATCAAAAAACATAAAAAGGCAAAAAAGCAAAAAATACATTTTTGTCTTTTCTGGTTATAACACATTTTCATAATTTTCCTACTAAACAAAGGGAATTTCGATTTATTAGCGAATTAAGATAATTTTTGATATTTCATTTAAGAATGTGTAAATACGGGAACTATAAGAGATTTTATTTTATCTCTATTTTTGCTCCAACCCCTCTCATTTACTATATAGTTGTAAACGACTTAAGACAATTTTTGAAATTTTCAGTATAAAAATTTATTTATAAGATAAAGTATAAAAAGAAGTATAAAAACAAATTGATTTCTATTAGTTAAATACGAGAAAATAAGTTAGCATGATGATTTGAAAAAAGAAAATAAATTTCTTAACTTTCTTATCAAACCACCAAAATCAACAGAATTAAAAGCTTTAGCTAAATCCAATGATATCACGGCAGCAAAATCACCACTACTCAAACTTTGACGAACACAATCAGTTAAAATAAGTAGTAAAGATGATATACTATGATCACGACGAAATGCATATTGGGAAGAAGAAATTAGATCTCGAACAAAAGAAAGTATTTGATCCTTCATCAAAAGTTCTACCACCTTAGACAAAGAAGGAAGAATAGATATCTGACACAAATCATGGAAACTATAGACAGATTTCGAGGATAAATTGTCTTTCGTAAACGTATAGGAATACCATCAGTTCCACCAGAAATCTCTAAATCACTTACACAATTAAAAGAAAAGAACTGATTACCATCATTAAATGATTCAAAATCTTTTGCATCATAGCATTCAAATTAGATAAATTAGCAAAGTAGCCATTGGCATTATCAACATTAAAATCGGAGGTATAATTGTTGTCATATCAGCATATCCTTTCAAAATTTTCCACATAGAAGAGGTGATCAGACCAGAAAATAACTTAATATCTTCTCCTAACTCTACATGAATCACTCTAAGCTTTATTTCTATATCTACAATAAGTAAGCCAATTTTCTGGGGAATTAGAACATCTAAACTCAGCGAACGCCAAGTCCCTAAGAGAAACAGCATACAGAATTTCATTAGACTTCATTCATCCAGGAAGAGTTATCAATTTTAACCCTTCTCCTAACTTTCGGAACAAATTTATAAAGCGATACAATCAAAGAATTAATAAGTTTTCTCTGTATCTCAACATCACCTAAACTATAAAAAGAAGTAAAGTCAAACACAGAAATGGAAGAAATCAGTCTGTTCCAATAAATTTTATTAAAATTTCTATATTTATTAACCACAATTTGAAAAACTGCATAAATAAAAGCATGGTGAGATATAGCAGAACATTGAACTTGATTAGAAAAAATCATTAAAGTGAAATCACTCACCAACCAAACATCTAATAGGGACGTAGAACCATGGGTTACATCCAGATATGTGGGCCTAATATTATGAGAAACACGCTAATTGCACCTTAAACATATTGCACGCATACGGCTAGCTTTCAAAATGTCAAACATATTGCAGTTGTAGTCACCAGCAATAATAATTTGTTTGCACCTCGAAAGTAATTTAAAATGAGAAGATTCAAATAAATCTAAGTCCCTGTAAATAGACGGTTCCAAATAAAATAGTATGAAAAAAAAATCTGATCACATAATTTTGTTATTTTCTCTCTAAGACTTTAAAATAACGTGTTGTAAAAAAATCAATTTTTCTGATTAAGATTTTAAATATATAAAGCTTCTTAGCGATTTTGAATTAATTTTTTATGCACTTATAAATATTCTAAATAATTTTTTTCCCACGTTTCCTCTTCAATGTTTACTTCCGTTTTTTTTAAGAATCCTTTATTTTCTTTCTCTCCTAAAAACTCTTTAAAACAACACCTACATTATGGAAAATAAAAATCTAGATATTTTAGCATTAATACACCTGATCTACTTCCGGAAATCATCAAATAAAATTAATAAATATTCAAAAAAAATTCCCACACACTAAGGAAAACACCCTTAATATCTAAACGAATTTATCTGCTTAAATAAATAAAACAACAACGACAGCTACAACCTGTTAGAGATTGAAACAGATTTGAGATCAGAAAATAACAAATAAAAAGATGTTCGCTTAAATAAACAGACAAATAAATAAACAAAACATATGTAGATATTTATTATTGCCAATACAACTTCCGTTCCCAGGATTTCACAGGACTCTGCATAAAAAAATACAAAATTTTAAATCCTTCAAGTAGTTGTAGGTGTAGCCAACTGCTGCCAATTAAAAAGTAGCAAAATCTGTTTGAAATCATGTTTTGTAAAAATTATTATTCTTAAAATCCTTCAAAAAAAAAGGATAATCAAAAAATGATTGTTAAACAATAATCATTAAAATAACGGCAAAATGCAAACATATGCTAACAACAAGAACTGTGAGAAAATTTATAGGTTAGACACAGTTAAAAAATTCACACGAAAATGCAAAAATACTACAACATACAAATACAATTTCTTAGTGATAAAATGAACAACAAGTCCTTCAAAAAACACACAGATATTTATTATTGAAATTATATCTTGAATATCTTTACTCTCTTTCGAAATAATAATCCTTGAAATATAAATTTGTAATTGTTCTTAAGAAGCATCTGCTAACAGAGCAAAGACGTTTTGAAATTAATGAAAGAAACATGCAATAACAGCATTGAAGTTGTATGCTATTTGTTGTTTTAAAAACACCAGCATCATAATTTTTTTGTTACAAAAAAAAAACATGAAATAAAATCTTAACCATGAGAATAATTTCCTTCATGCACCTTTCTTTCTTACTTTACTACATACAAATATAGTTTTTGTTTTAAGGATTTATTATTTAATTTTTTGTTTCAAAAAATTTTCTAGAAGAATTTCTTTCTCATCGTCTAGATTTAACAAGTACAACCAACCAACGAAACAACATGTTAAACAAAAGTACCTGCTGTTATTTCATCTATTCTTGTTTCAAATTTTTTCATTCTTTCAACTTAAATCTTTTACAGTGTAAAATGTGAGTGTATGTATGTATGGATTTTGCATTTTACCATGTCCTTGTGGGAAAATTCTTTTTCCCTGTTTTCCTTTAATTTTGTTGTAAAATTTATTCTTTACTCAATAGATTTTCTTTTTTAAATTTTATGTTCAGAGCAAGTGTCACATACATTTTCTAGTTTAGGTTTTGTATGCACAACATTTGCATCCTGTTTTGTAAAGTAAAAAAAAAAAAAAAAATTGTTGGAGTTTTCATTTTCCTTTTGCCATTTCAAATATGTGGGAATATTTTTTCTGCTTTATTTTATCTCTACATTTATGTGCTTGATTTACTTTAGTTTTAGAGCGTCGTTTATCTTATAACATGGGAAAATTTTATGAAATTCACCTGCTACTTTCGTTTAAATCGGAAGAAATTATATGTTTTTTTTTTATGTTTTAAATAAAACATGATGTTTTCATAAAAGAGAAAATAGTGAAGGTGAAAAAAAAAAAAAAAAAAAATAAGAAAAAAAAAATAGCAAAGAAGAGAAAGATTAAATTCAAATCTTAGATTAAATACTTAGTTAATATTTAAAACTAGAAATTTACTATTTTGAATTAGAATTTACAGGTTTTAATTTAAGTTATTAATAACTAAAATTTTGTTTTTACTTAGTTTAAATCCTATATTAGTAATTGAATTTATTTTCTTTTATGACAATATTATGTTAAATTTGTGATTTATTTAGGGTGATCGATTATTCGACTTTTTGGAGAAACCGGTTTTCGAATAGTTCGAATAGTTGGTATTTTAAAAAAACCGGTTGCACTTTTTAAAATTCAGAAAAAACCATTTAACCGGTTTTTTTTCAGAAGTTAATATTTCTATCAAAAGACTACATTTCTTAAAGAAAAATCAATAAATCTTATAATGTTCAAATTAAAATTTATTAAACGTAATAATTTTTGGAAATAACTATTAACTCAAATTAACCTAAACCATTCGGAGAGGGGTCTTTTTGGAATTGTAGACCAATACTATGGTCAATTATGGACCGATCTTCACGAAATTCGGCACACAGATTTAAACTTATATGGAACTTACATGTGCAAAAATTCTTGCTACATTTAAGGGATTTATGATCGTTAAACCCCTTTTCCGGGAGGTTATTTATACAGGGGTTAGGTGAAATAATGAACCGATCATAACCAATTCAACACGCTTCGTCCTTGGACTATAAGAAACCTGTGTGCCAAATTTAAGTAATTTATGTTCAAAATTGCGACCTGTATTCAGGTGGGTCTTAGACCAATATTTTTGGGTGTTACAAACATCAGCACAAACGCATAATACCCTCGCTACCTATGATGGTATAGGGTATAAAAAATATAAGAAAATAATCATAAAAAATGTTATTAAATTTACTTAGCATAAACAGAAACTATGGATTAATATGTAAAAAATCAGAATCAATTTTATTGAAACGATTCTGCCGGTGAAACTTTTTTAAACAAAATCTTTGAAAAATTAAGAAAATATTGAATGAAAAAAAAACTAAAACATTTAAATTCAACCTTAAACTATATTTTTAAAACATTAGAAATAATACTTTATGATAGCCTGTTTCTCTAAGTCGAACGAAAATCAAAGCGAACGAATTCGAATCATTTTGGGTTTCTGTATTTCCTACGCTTTCGTTCACATGGAGTTACGTCTTTTCGTATTGTTTTTGTTTTATTTTTCTTTCAGAGTAACTTTTTTTTGTAAAAATATTAAAAATACTACTAAATTGTTTAAACGTATATACAACCAAGTAAATAAACAAACAAAATTAAAATAATTAAAAAAAATAAAAAAATAAAAATTTTTTCGATTTTTTTTTAGAAATTGTTTTTTAGACACAAAATCGACATTTATGGATACCAAATACATCAAAATAAATAATAAACATGATTAAGGAACATTTGCAATGTCCTTATGAGTATTTTTCCTATTTTTCTTTAAAAAATTCAACCAGTCGAAAGTAAAATAGCAAGTGACTGATTTTGAGATTTTTGTTCTTATCGTTCGAAATACAGAAACCCAATTTTATATGAAAACACTTACGTTTTCTTTCGACTTGTCGTTCGACTCATTGTTCGCATAGAAGTGAGTTAGAGAAACCCAAATCAGTTTTCGTTCGCTTAGAAGCTTTCGTTCGACATAGAGAAACAGGCTATCAATATTTAAAAAAATATTCATAAATTTATATTCAAATATCAGTATTTAGTGCATGTTTTGTGAAATAAAAAGCTATTTTTAAAACCGGTTTTTTGTGTTTAAAAAAACCGGTCTATTCGACATTCGAAAATTGAACATTTTCAAAAACCCGGTTTAAAAACCGGTTGGAAAACCGTGTCGATCACCCTAGATTTATTCCTATCCTTATTTTTTTTTTAATAGAATTATACAAAATGATGCTAAAATCTGTTAATATGTTGAAAGTTTAATAAAATGTAGAGATTTTAAAAAATGGATTTCGTTTGTAATAAATACAGAGGGCGAAATAAATATAAGTTCACTTTATAAAATTTAGGTTCTTAACAAGGAAGCGGGTTTTTATCATCTTTTTTTAATTCGGTATAATGTTGTGGCGAATTCTCTAATGTACTTTTATATATTTTTTTATAATTTAGTATTCAATCATAGGAAAATTATCGGTTTTTCTCTTATTGTTGAGTTTTAGAGCGAAATAGATATAAGTTCACTTTAGATAAAAGTGGTTTACTTGGTTGATTAAAAGAAAATGTATTATAAAATTAATATTTAATTATTTGTCAACATGATAATGTTCAATAGTTAGCATTAAAATTATTTTTCTTAAACGCTTTTCTCAAATAAATCGTGGAAAGCTGTTGTCCACAGAAGAACCAGGAATAATTTATATTTTTAGCGAATAAACACTTTCCAACTGCGATATCACTAAAATAAAAGACAGATCTTTTTATGTTGTGTATAATTTTTTGAAATTAAAATAAAATTCTGCCACTAAAAACAGTTCGGGTCGATATCCAATGTTGTCTCTGCACCAAAAACGGGCTATAAGTCGATTGGAATACCATCTACTAGAATTTGGATCTTAAATGAGGAGTTAGTTTTGATTTCCAGTATTGGTTAGAAGAGTTTAATAGATTTTTTTGAGCTCAGAACACCTTACTTTTACAAAACTAATGGCGTACTGCTTTAACATAAGATCACAAAAATAGTCCTTTGAGTTGGTCGAAAAAATCACAAGAATTTCGGAGAAATAAATAAAAAATTGTTTTTTTTAAGTATAAATTGCTTGTCTCCATGAAATCCAGAATTGTTTACGTTAAGAAAAGAGTCAGTATGAGCTGAAATTTTTGGGTAGGTACTTTCATGATATTGGCTGAATTTTTTTTCCAAAGGAAAGCTTACACTGGCAAAGATTTGAATCATCGTTATTTGAAAACAGCTAAAATATAATGGGTTTTAACCTAACTTTTTTAACAGGACAATGCAGTCATTATTAAAAATATAAAACAAAGAAAAAAAATTAAAAGCAAAAATTCAACAGACGATTTTTGCTAAATTTTTTAGGTGAACTTATATTTATTTCGGCCGCTGTATTATATGTAAGGGATTCATTTTGTCCATACGGTCGTCATTCTGTTGATAGAAATTTCATAAAAATCTTAAGACATTTCATAAAATTAAGACCTGTACTTTGCGTCAGCCAACCAGACGGACGGACGGACGGACATTGAAAAATCGACTCAGAAAATTATTCTGACATGTATCACCCCAACCATATATGGCGTTGCTATATATAAAAATAATAAAGCAACAATTTCATTAAAAAGCTCTAATTTTCAAAAACGTATAATTTTTAAAAAAAGTACTATTTAAAAATTTGGCACTGATAGTAAACTTGATTCGGGAAGAAAAAAGGTCCACATTATATTGTAAAGGACAAAAAAAATAATAAAACAGTTTTAATATAAAATACAAATTTTTAAAAGAAGTAATTATATTGTTTAAAAAAAAAAAATCAAAAAGGAAGAAAAAATCACGAAATTTCCATCCAATGAAAATCTGTGTACAAATGAAAGTTGAAATCCCCAATATGAGGACAAATCAATGTGGAATTGCTTTTGGAACAGAGCTAAGTCAGCCTAAATATCATGAATTAATAGTACTGATTAAAAGTATTCTTATTTGAGAAGAAATCAATTGATTTAGGTAGAGATATGAATGTAATTATTTGAGTACCATTTTTTTAATTAAAAAAAAAAAATAAATAAATAAATAAATAAATACAGAAAATTTCAAGAAAAAACTGCAATTTCAAAATAGTACTAATAAAAATATAAAGTAAAGAGTGAGATCGAAAAAATCTTAATAAACGTTTTGCCTTTTTCGGGAGCAGTATTTAAATTTGTTTTGATTTAGTTATCTTTAAAAAATATGTCAGTTATTATTTTGTTTTGTTGTGAGTTTGATATAAATGAGTGACGATAAAGAAGTAGTTCCTAAAATTATTAAAAATTTTCAAATAAATCCAAATTGGTTGTACAAAAGATTGGCCAAAGAATTAAAGGTCTGCCGTCAAACTATTTTCATTGTTATTAAACAGTATCAGGAAAATTTGGCAACTGATAGTAAACCTGATTCGGGAAGAAAAAAAGTCCACATGATATTGTAAAGGCCAAAAATATTGAAAGCATATTGAAAAGAGCTCCAAACATATCTGGTAAAAAGCAGCCCGGTTAGCTCTGTGCTCTGACTATTTGGTGCGAATAGTTAAAGACAATGCAGGCTTGAAAACATACGTCCAAAAAGTTCCCTACAGGAATGCTGAAAAAATTTAGAAACCAAGAATAGGGTACGACAAAACATACGTTGGCCAATTTTTCTTTCTTTTTTTTTTTTTTTTTTTTGAGACGAAAATATTTTGGAGTCCTGGAACCTGGTCTCCTACCGAAATCTCGAGGTTTATAATAGGTATATATGCAATTTAGACTATAGTGTGAGGCCTTTTGTTATTGAATATTTTCACAGGAAATGATTAATTTATAAGTATATAAAGTTTAATTAAACCTGATCTAATAAAAAAGTTCTTGTATATCTAAGGAAAGGTAATATTATTATTATTATTTTTTTTTGCAAAATTTGACTTTAATTTCTCTATTTTCTTTCAAGTCTAATTGTATACATATGTTTTTCATTATCACCTTATTTGTATTAATTTATATTTTCTACCATAAAACCTACTCCATTATATCAATGACTTATAATTGAAAATTAAAAAGAACCGATAAAAGTTTATAAATAATTTAAAACCAACAAAAAAAAGGAAAAATTATAAGGGTTTTGGAAATTTTGAAAAACAAACTTTGTTAACAAACAAAATACCGCAAAACAACCCGCATTAAGTTTTTTGTTTTAACATTTTAATGTCCATAAAGTTTAAACAACTAGTTGTAATTTTTGTTCATACATATAGTACTCGTGGCACCTTAAGTGTGTTTTTTGCAAATAATGGGAATTTTTCTAGAAAACTGCATAAAAGTTTTTTGGCAAAAAAAAAAAAAAAAAAAAAAAAACTACATTTGTTAAGCTCACGTGTAAAGTGTAAGGGGTGACAAGTTGTGAGTTGGAGCTATGAAAGCAACAAGTTGTGGTCAGACAAAGCTTTTATGATGAACTCTAAGACAACAAACAACATTTTTAACAACATTTTTTTTTTTTTTTATGTTAAATTTTAAATGTTATAAAAATTAAAAACTCAAGGTTTATAACTAAATATTTGTGTCAAAGACACGCGCCTAAAATATTTATTAAGTCTAAAAAGGGAAGCTTAAGAGCAAGAGGTTTATTTTACTTTACTACTAAGACTTTGAAAGATTATGGTAATATGCAAAAAATTTGTTGTTTGTAGTTAAATATAAAAAATATTTTCTTTAGGAAAACATATAAAAATATTTATGCCAAATACTTGTAAAGCATAGAGCAACAGGAAAGAGTTTGGAAAGAAAAAAAAAGAATATTTGAAATTTGTTGAGTTAAACATGCTTGTCTTTGACACAGAGCCATTTAACAAGCCCAACCAACAATACAGACATACAAATAACAAACCAAACCAAACACCAAATGTTGCAAAGTGCAATGGCTTCTCTTAGTTGCAGCCGACTCGGTTTGTCTTTGACCAAAAAAAAAAAAAAAAAAAAAAAACACCAAAAAAAGCCCAACAACAACAAAATTTAATATTAACTTGACCAAACAGCCAAGTTTTTTTTTATAACTCTTTTTTTCATTATATATTTTTTTTAACCAAAGAGTGAAAGATGTTCTTCTTATAATTTTTTTGTTGTTGTTCATTTAATTTTTGAAGAATTTTTTCCTTTAACGTGTGTGTTTATTTGTTGTTATTATTGCTGGTTGCACAAAGCATAACTCAAATTTATTATACATGTTGTTTTTAATTCTGTCTTTTTTTGTTGTTGTAGTTATTGGTGTTGTTGTCTTCTTATTTTTGGATACTTGTGCAGCCTAGTGGTGCTTGTATGTTGGAGTTTTTTTAATCATACTCTTATTGACTGGCTGGCTGGCTGTCTGACTGACTGACTTGGATACATAACACGTACGCAACAGTTTTTAATATTTTTTACGTGCTGCATGCAGCAGGTTTCCCAAAAAAATTAAAAAAAAAAAAACAGCACTACAACAACAGCAACATAAGCACCAGCTTTTTGTGTTTGTTTCAAAGTATCCACTTTTAAAACAAAAGAACTTTGGCACGCAAAAAAAGAAAATAAGAGAACGAGAAAAAAAAAAATCAGCAACACGCATTGCACAGTGGGTTGAAGAGGTTATACAAATATTTTAAATATGTTTAATGATTTTTAAAATTTTCCTTCCACCATAAGTTATTAAGTAAATTAAATATATTATTTATAAATTTTAGCTATATTGAGCCTGCTGAATTGTCTTAATTTCGTATTCAGCTAGCTGAATTGACTACTATTTTATTCTTAAAGACTTTTTAATAAAATATTTTTTTTTTTTACATTTTAAAATTTTTAACAATTCAGCTAGCTGAGTTTGTTAAAAATATATTTATTTAACCGTTTTTATGATTAAATAATATTTATTTCCTAATTCAGCTAGCTGAATTAAATTTTTACTTTCCCTACAATTTATTAAGTAAACTAAATAAATTATTTTTAATTTTTTTAATGTATTTAGCTTGCTGAATTGTCATAATATTATATACAGATTGTTATTCTTAATGAATTTTTAATAAAAATATTATTTCTAATATTTTTTAACAATTCAGCTAGCTGAATTTGTTAAAAATGTATTTATTTTACCGTTTTTATTATTAAATAATATTTCTTTCTTAATTCAGCTAGCTGAACTACTTTTTTACAATTTATTAAAAAGCTAAATAGATTATTTATCATTTTTATATATATTAAGCTTACTGAATTATCATAATTTCTTATTCAGCTAGCTGAATAGATTACTAGTTTATTCTTAAAGATTTTTTTAATAACATAAAAATATATTTACTTAACAGTTTTTATGATTAAATAATATTTATTTTCTAAGTCAGCTAACTGAATTAAATTTTTAATTTAAATTATTCAGCTAGCTGAATTCAAAAAGTTTTATTTATATCGGTTAAAAAACCAACAAATAGGTTTCATAGTTAATTAAAATTCTTATTTAGCTAACTTAATTGAAAAATACTTTTGTATCTAACAATTCAGCTAGCTGAATAACTTTACTTTTAATTGTTCTTAAGATATTATTCTATTTGTACATAGCTGAATTCGGAAAAAAGAGGAAATATATATATTATTTAATTTAAATAGCTGAATTTGTTTTTTTTTTCTGTCTTATTCACTTTATAGGCAAATAAAAATTAAATTTTGTATTTTTAAAACAATTCAGCAAGTTAAATAACTAAATTACTAAGTTAAATAAATAATTTGCTTATTAATTTTAAAATTTCTGTAATATATTAAGTATTCAGCTAGCTGAATTCAATTTTTTTAATGTAAATAGTTAAGATAAACGAAAAAGTTTAATTTTAAAATAAATTCAGCTTGCTAAATGTGTATTTTTTTTTTTTTCTTTTTAAAACAAGTTTATAAATAAATTATTTTTTATTTTAGTTTTTTACATAACTCCGCTAGCTGAATAACTGAATCTCAAAGGCTAAAAACATATTTCTTTGTTATTCATAGAATATTTATTTTATTTATTAGTTATTCAGCTAGCTGAATTTGAGAAATAAAATAAAAAAAATATTTTATTTGTCTTAGACAAATATATAATTAAGTTAAATTTATTTTTCAGAATTTTTTTTTAGCTTTTCAGCTGGTTGAATAATTTTGTTAATATTTAATTAGCTGCATTCATTATTTTTTCTCTTTTAAGAATTTTTATCAAAAAACTGTTTACATACATATATTTTTTCAACAATTTAGCTAGCTGAATAGTATTACTAATATATTTAATAAACTTTTTTGGAGTTATTTTAATATTTATATGATTTAACTTTTCAGCTAGCTGAATAGATATTTTTTCAATTGTTTATAATAGGATTTTTGATATTAATATTAAATTTAAAGGAAAGTTAAAAATTTGTAGCATAAATTTTTTATTCAGCAAGCTGAATTTATTATTTTTTCTTTTCTAAGTATTTTTTAAAAAAAAGTGTTTATAAATATAATTTTTTCAGCAATTCAGCTAGCTGAATAACATAATTCATATATTTATAAAAATTTTTTGGATTGCTTTTAATGTTTATATAATTTATCAACTATTCAGCTAGCTGAATTGATAATTTTTCAATCCTTAATAACCAAATTTTTAATATTAATCATTTAAATTCTTTTTATGTATTTGAAATATTCCTTAGAAATCTCTCTTTTTCTCTTTTCTCAATAAACCACTGTGCTTGCTGTTTATTGTGATGGCTAGTGTTACATACATTCATCATACATACATCTATGTACGACTTGCGTACATGACCTCAATTTTTGTTTGTTGGTTAAAAAATAAATAAAAACATACGGTTGTTGGTTGTTTCTTTTAATTTTATTGATGTTTTTCTTTTTTTGTTCATTATTATTCCTTGTTGGAGCTTCTTGGGACTCTACTCAGTCAAATTCTCAGGCCAAACCAATTCATTATAAACAATAATGGTGCTGTTATTGGCGATGATGATGATGATGAGGATCATTCAATATATCTACGCAACACCAAACAATTGATCGATTGAGCCATGCTATAAAGGCAAAGTTTTTAGCCATTTAAAACTGTTTTGAAGAACTTTTGTTTGGTTTTAGTAGTTTGGCGAAATAAAAAGAAAACAATTGAAATCTTATTTTGAAAATTTTGTTGTTATTGTGGTATAAGGGATTTGTGTTCACAAAGCTGCTATTGACCACCAACAATTAACTTTTTAGTTTTATTATTGTTTAAAACAGTTTTCTCTGTTCTTAAAGAGAGTGTAAAGAGCTCTCTTTTTAACTCTCTTTTAAGGACATCTGTTTTATATTAACTTTCCAGTTTTCTTTTTTTGTAAGCTTTTTTTGTACAGGTGTTTTATTTATATACGAGTATGTTTTATTCTTGGCTCTTATATGTTGTCTTTAAGCGCAGTTTTTAAGTTTTCAAAAAAATTATGAATCTGCATGTTGGCTGGATAACTAAATGGCTGGCTGACTGGCTGCCGTTTGTTTATGGCCTACAGCCTTAAGCATATTTTGTTCAATAAATAACAAAATAAATACTTACGCTCGTACAATTTTGTTTTCCACAATCAGTCTTTTGTTTAGCTTATTTTGTGTTAAACAAAATCTTGGCTTTTAAAGTTTTATGTTTGCTATGTTTGTGGGCTTTTTAGCTTTTTGTTGTTAAATTATTCAGTGGGAACTGGAGCAAAATGTTTAATTATAAGTGAAAATATTATATTTATGTAAGTTTAAGCCAATATAGCTTCATAATACTTATATAAGAAAATTTATTGCTTTTAAGTAGAGGAAGCTTTAAAGGGAGGAAAAAAGAAATGAAATATTTTATAAGAGAATGATTGATATTCTGACATTTATGTAGGAGATTTTGAACTTTAAAATGAAAAGATTGAACTGATTAAGGCTAAATTTATGCACCCATTGTTATGGGAATGATACTTACAAGTTAAATGTAAGAAGATTTTAATAATTAAAAAAAAAAAAACTGATTATTATTGTCCTAGGAGCTAATAATCTAAGTTATCTTAGACGTACATATCATAACGGTAGTAAACATCAAGAAAAAAAAAGAAAAATGACAAATAATTCCCTACAATATATTATTTACAAATTACATTAGAAAGTTGATAAATTAATTAAAACTCTAATCATTGTGACAATAAATAACAACTAATTAAAGTGTCATAATAAAACTTTACATAAAAACCGACTCCAAAGTCATTAAACTCCACCTCTAGGCAAAACTCCTTCCCCCCCTTCACTAACACAAAAATACAAAACAAAAGTTGTTTGTTTTTCTTGAGTTTGGGAAACTTTTCATGGCGCCCTATTAAAAAAATAATAATGAATATTTAAAAACAGAAAAAAAAATACAAAAAACATTAAACAATTGCACAAGTTATCTGAACTCAGCTAAACAAAGTGAACAAACCAAGCAACCAACCAAAGAAAAACCATTGAAATGACAACAAATTAGTCGCGTGTTTGCCACATGATGACGATAATGAATACTTTAGGTTGAATTTTAGACACTCACAACAGAAAAGCTCACCAAATGAAGATGGAACTAGAAAAAAAAAAAAAAAAAAAAATAAAACAAACAAAACCAAAGATCTCTTGACATGATCCTCACGAACATGATTAAAGAAAATTAAAAATTTTCTCTAGAAAAAGAAAAAAATAAAGTGTCCAAATTCATAGCTAATCATGGTAATTATGCGAAAACTGTAAGTTTAAGGTTTTAAAATTTAAAAAATAAATAAAAACATTTGAAACATGCAATTTCAAATGACAATGACAATAACAATGATGATAAAAATCCAAAAAATTTTAGAAAATTGGTTGGAAGATAAAGTCATAAGAAAAATAACTTAAATATTTTATATAAAAAAAGAAATTATAACAATTCAGCTAGCTGAATTAAAACGAAAATGACATATAAATAAAATTGGTTTATTATACTTATAAAAATTAAGAAAATGTATTAATTCAGCTAGCTGAATAGTTAAAAGATCTGTAAAATATTAATATTTTTACCAAAATTTTATAATAAACTTAAAAATTAAGTAATTTAGTTAGCTGAATAGTTAAAATATTAAGATATCAATATAATTTATTAATACAAAAACTTTAACATAACAGAAATAACAAATTCAGCTAGCTGAATAAGTGTTAATAACAAAATAACCTAGCTAAATTAAACTTTAAATTTTAAATTTAAATAAATTTACTTAAAAAATATTAATAAAAATGCAGCTAGATTTTTTAATAAAAAAAAAACTTCAACATTGCTGAAATAACAAATTCAGCTAGTTGAATAAGCGTTAATAACCAATTTACGTAGACAAAACATTTAAGTTATTAATTTAGCTGAATTATCGTAAAAATTGAGAAAAAAATTTAATTTATTGATAAAAATCTTTAAGACATGAAAAGTAATAAATTCAGCTTGCTGAATAAGAAATGATTTACATTCAGCTGATTCGATATAATTAAAAATTAATTAAATAATAAAAAATATTATAAAAAATATTAAAAAGAATGTTGCTAGCTGAATAACTGATAAATCGATTATATTTTAATATTAATTAAGAAATATGCTTACGGACTTGAAAATTAATTTATTCAGCTAGCTGAATTGATTAAAATCTTAAAAAATAAATTAAATTCATAATAAAACCATATTTGACTAAAAAGTGCTTAATTAAGTTAGCTGAATAAGTTATAAATTGTAATGAAATTGTAAATAAAACAAATAAGTTTTTATCAACATTGAAATATAGATATTCAGCTAACTTAATTTCAAAGAAAACGAAAATACAAACAAAATGTATAGCATTAAACTTCAAGCTGAATTAATGAAAATGTAGATAAATATAAAAACTATTATGCCATGCTAAATTAATCTTAAAAAATAAAGCAATTCAGCTAACAGAAATTGTTGAAAATTTAAAAATATTTCAAAATTAATTAATTAAAATTTTTAAAACTTAAAATTTTTTTATATTCAGCTAGCTAATAATAGTTTTCATATTTTTAATCTATGATTGCATTACAAATTTGTATTCCGATTAAAATTATATAATTCAGCAAGCTGAATACACTTAAAATTAAAGGAAAGAAAATGTAAAATTAAAATAATTTTAAAAATTCAATTATACAGCTAGCTGAATGTGAATTAAAATAATATTAAAACTATATACACAAATATTGATTTGATCTACAGCAATTTGTTTTGTTCGTTGAATTGAAAAATAGCTGAATTAAAGATTAATTATATAAAAAAGTATTATTTGCTATTAAATATTTTTCTCATGATGAAAACGAATAAATTCAGCTAGCTGAATATGATTTAAATCAAGGAATTACATAAACAAAAACATATATAATATAAAATAACATAAATTTATCTAATTCAGCTCGCTGAATTGGTTTCAAATTTAAGCAGAAACTAAAAAATTAAAGAGGCTTTAAATTAATTTTAATTAAGCTGTCTATATTGCTTTAAAAGAACAAAAAAATATATATGTATTTAAATTAAAAATAATTTGACTAGATCAGCTTGTTAAACTAATATACAAAATTATAGAATTCAGCTGGCTGAATATCTAACAAAAGTTCAGTTTCTATAAATTCTAAAATTTTCAACATTTTTTTTTTTTAACTTTTTACTATTATTTTCCATTTTTTAAGTCAAGCTCGAATATTTTATTTATTTAAAATAGAAAATATTTAAACGTTTTTAATATTTTCATTTAACTAAATATGTTCTGAAATATTGTTTAAACTTGACTTCAGTCTCACACAATAAAAATGACTTAAAGAAACTTAAAAAACAAACCCTAGAAACTCTTATTTCTTTTAAAATATCCAGTTTTCTTGTTTAAATTTAATACCTTATATTTTCTCGAGTGTAAATAATTTGCTAAGATACTAATATCAACTAGATGAGTGTATTGCACACGTACGTCTCCTTGTTGTTTTTTTTAAGATGAAGTAAAAAAAGTTTAAAACAATATTCCACCTGTTGGCTTCTTTATACACACATACACCAATACTACCAAACTCACATACATACATATGTATAAACTTTTAGAGCTCAGCTCATCATAGTTTTGTTGTATATGTATGTATTTTGTTAAGCTTGACAGGCTTTTGGTGCGTTTCAATGTTACTGTGACTAAACGTCAGTCTTTGTGTCAATCTTTAGTTAAACCAAGTAAAAGAGACAATTTTTTTTAGCCAGAAGACGGCTGCCAGCTTGACTGTTTAAATCAACCTGTTGAACATGAGCACAAAACACATCATTTAAACATCACTATAAAAAGAGGCAGCTATAATGACAAACACATATAACATAACACATGCATACATACAGATTCATATATAAATAATTAATAAAAAAATAAGTCCTTTTTTATTATTATTATTTTTTTGTTAAGTTAACTCCTTCTCTTGTCTCCCTCTCTTTGTAAAAGAGCTCCATTTCAGTTTCAAAACATTGTTTTTTATTATCAGTTTAGTTCCTTAATTTGTTTTTATTTATTTTTTTATTTTGGAGACAAACGGAAATTATTGTTAAAGTAACCGGATGCAAAAAGGCAGCTGATATGAAATTTTAATATTTTTGTTTTTGCACATTTTTACTCCTGTTTACTTTACTTTGGCCGAGCTTTTTGGCTTTAGAAATCAACTTATTTATAGTTTTATTTTGTTTTGCTACTTTTTTGTTTACTAAACAACGAACCAGTTTTAACATGTGGAGAGAGAGAGAGAGTAGAAAAAATACGTTTGTTGTGTTTTTTAAGGAAACATGAATGAATAATGAACATTTTGACAAAATTTTATGTTTCAATAATAAGTAAATGAACAGGTTGTTTTTTTAGTCTTTTTCAGGTGATATTTTTTATTGTTTGAATCCCTTTTTTAAAATATAAAACCAGGATTTACAGTTTGTATTAGGGGAAAATCAGCTTTTTGTTTAAAATGTGTGTTTTTTTTATCAGAAAATGTTTTATTTTTTAAATGTATGGCAAAAAAAAAAAAAAAAAAATAAATAAAAAAAAAAAAAAATTTAAAAAAAAAAATAATAAAAAATTAACTTAGAAATTATTAATTGAATTAAACTTAATACAAAAAGGAAATATACATATGTAGAAAAAAATATAGCAAGTATAATTTTAATAAAGAGTTACTGGAATAAAAAGTCAACGATCTTATATAATTTTTATACCATTTTTGTTTCACGAAGAAATTAAATTTTTTAAATTTTTGAGTTTTCTATCTAACGCTTAGGTTGCTTAAATATTTTTTGTCAGTAATATTACTTTTTTATTATTAAATGTCACTACTATTGCTTATATCTAAAAGCTTAGATTATACTCTATTTGGCTCATTACTACTATTAATGTGGACCCATTATCATTATAACTATTATGCTCTTATCTTTTCTTCCTTTCCTTTTATGCATTATAGTTGTGGAACCATTCAAAACTTTTGAATTAAAAACATGAATATATTTTATATATGTAAATGTATATAATTTTTTTTTTTTAAATTTAAGATAATATTGTTATTTATATAATTCCTTGTTTATTATGCTTAGGCATTATTGCTAAGTAATATGTATTTTTTGGCCTTATAGGCTTTGTATTACTTGAAAATAAATAAAATAAAATAAAAAAAAAATAAAATCATGTTTTTACTGATCATGTTTTTTGAATTCAGAGAGTTTTCACTATGTTTAAACTGTAATGCTGAAAATTTTAAAATAAATTGTGCACATGAAAAATTGTGTGTTTTTAATTCTGCTTATAAAATTTAAATATATATTTTTTAGATTTTTTTAAGAATTTGTATATTCAAGTTATAAATTTAAAAGAAAATACAATTTTTTATAAGATATTAATAAAATATTTAATGTTTTCTAGAATACTTTCCATAAAAACTTTTAGAGTCATTCCATTTAAAACCAACACGAAAAATTACAATTTTTGACTTTACCTCTCCGAATTTAATGATATTTGGTACAACCATTATTCTTGTCAAAACTAAGACTTATTCAAAATTTCAGATAATTTCATCAAGTGGTTCGGTTTCATCAATATCGCGGTTGGAAAGTGCAAATATCGCGGTTGTAAAGTGCAAAATAGCTCAAAATGCGTACAAAGTTGCATACACAAAATTACAAATATCTTTCGAAGTATTTATTATATAAGATTTATTGAGATGTCATATTAAAGGTATCAAAATTACCTTTAATATGATGCATAATATGATTTTTTTCTCAACATCAAAATGGTCCATATCTCGCGATTTTTTATTCGCGGGCAAATATCTCGAAAAGTGGATGGAACCATTCTAAATGCTATCTGTAAGTATCGTGAGGAGACTTTAAATAGTTTATGAGTTATTGAAAAAAGTCGCGCCTAATAAAGTGAACAAATTTATGCTTGAAATTTCTTTCAAAATAATTATTTTTTTGTTTTACACTGCGTTATATTTTTTGCAATAATTCAGAAGCTATTTATAGTCCCAGCACGATACTTACAGAGAGCACTCAGAAAGGCTAAATCATCTACATACATATTTTTCACGAATTTAAAAATACCATTTTTTGAAATACGCGACAGCGAAATTTAATTCGCGAATTTTCCGCCAAAAAAAAAAAATTCAACATGAAAACATGTTTCAGGTATCATTTTAAAGGTAATACATTAGCTTTAAATATTTGCTTTAATGAACATTGTAACGTAAATATTTTTGAAGATATTTGTGTTTTTAAAAACACAATTTTCCTCATTTTTGAGATATTACAAATCGCGAAATATTGCGGTTATCAAACTTAAACTCGGCATTTGCGTTACCTGCGTCAGTATTAATATTCTTATCGAACTTCATTAAATTCGGATGATTTTTGGAAAAAATTTGCGATTTTTCAATTTTATTACAAACAAAACAATATCAGTTGCAACAAATATTTCGAATTTATTATGACATTTATTGCAATAACTCCTAAAATATTGCGAGTCCCAGAATGCCATTTACCACGCTTATAGAAAACATTTTAACCATTAACATATATTTTTTTAAAATTTTTAAAAATACCACTTTTCGAGATATTTACCCGCGAACGAAAAATCGCGAGGTATGGACCATTTTGATGTTGAGAAAAAAATCATATTATACATCATATTAAAGGTAATTTTGATACCTTTAATATGACATCTCAATAAATCTTATATAATAAATACTTCGAAAGAGATTTGTAATTTTGTGTATGCAACTTTGTACGCATTTTGAGCTATTTTGCACTTTCCAACCGCGATATTTCGCGAACCACTTGATGAAATTATCTGAAATTTTGAATAAGTCTTAGTTTTGACAAGAATAATAATTGTACCAAATATTATGAAATTCGGAAGAGGTAAGAAAATCAGCTGGTTTGTTTTAAATGGAATGACTCTTTATTGTTTTATCTGAATTCTGGATTGGAATGAGTACACATTTTTTAAACTCTTTTTTTTTTCCATAGGTGGTTGGGGTATTATGCATTTGTGTTGATGTTTATAAAGCACAGAAAAACTAATCGGACACCCACCTTAAAGTATACCGTTCGTCTCGGAATCGAAGTCTATCCGTCCGTCCGTCCGTCCGTCTGGCTGTCTGTCCAAGTAAACCTTGTGAACAATGTAAGGGTACGCAATTTTGAAGATATATTGAGGAAATTTGGCAGGAATAGTTATTTTGATACAAGGACGATGTCTTTTGAAATGGGTAATAATCGATTTATTATTTCACCTAGACCTCATACAAATATCTCCCCAGAATAGGGGTTAGTGGTCATAAATTACATATAACAATATTTTAATGAAATTCAGTGCAAATAAGTTTTGTATAAGTGTTAATCTTTGTGCCAGATTTCATGAAGAACGGTCTATAATTGATCATAGCTCCCATATAAACCTTTCTTCCGAAAATTACGTTAACGTGCATAACTTCCATACGAATGTTAGTATCAAGTTATTAATATACGATGCCAATAAGTTTTATATAAGTAGAAACAACATTGCCAAATTTTATGAGAATCGTTCCATAATTTACCATAGCTCCCATATAAAACCATTTCCGGGAATCGCCCTAAAGTACATAAAATCACATAGATGTTAGTATTAATGCATTATTCTGTATTTGTATATATTTTTTTTTTTTTTTTCATATTTTGTAAAAGTATTGCTCTACAATTGGCCACAGCTCTAATATAAGTCCTCTTTCCGAATTTTATGTTTATACACAATGGTGTAGGGTATCATATGGTCGATCTTGACCGACTATAACTGTCTTTCTCGTTTTTAAATATTTTTTTTTTATATTTAACAGATGATCACATTTCTGGATAATTATAAAAGCAATAACTGCTTTTATATGTAGCTTTTTAGATGTAATGACAAAATGCGAACTCAGGCAAAAAAAAAAAAAAAAAAAAAAAATTAAGATACTTTTTGTTTTTTAAATGATAAAAAGAAGTCCTTTTCTAAAGCACTTTTCCCGTATATTTTTGTGTTAATTAATTAATGAAGCGTTTGTGGTCTTTTTTGATAAAATATTTCAAGTTGTTTAATCAAAGAGCCAATATCCTTCTAGAAATCTAGAAATTGTCTTTTAAAATTCATATTATTTTGTCTGCGGTCCTACAGTTTGAAAGTACCATTTTTTCTTCAGCTACCAGGTATACTTTCGGTTATTATAAACTCTTTGGATTTTCTTAATACCATAGACATTATATTTCGCGACACACCTGCTCTCCTAACAATTATTTTATATGGTCGGGGTTATGATAAATTTTATATAATCGTTAGTTTGAGTTTTGTTCAATTTCCATTTTAAGAAAAAATAATTATTATATTAAAACAAAATTTGGCAAATAGTCACTGAGAATAATGGCAAATATAAACCAATTTAATTGTATTAAGTTTATTCGCTTATGAAAAAAATTATGACCCTTAAAATGGGCTTAAATTTTTTCGTGCGCACTCTTTCGGTCATGGAAATTTTTAAAACGATGTACATAGCGGTAAAAGGGTTTGAAAATGGCTTTTAATTCAGGTAAAGGTGATATCAATATTTTAATGTATACATTTTGATTTTATATTAATCAATAAGTAAAAAAATAAATTTTTGGAAATTTTAGGATTTTTTTGGACAGAACTTTGATGACCATTCTTCCGTCCAACTGTTTGTTATTTTTGCAAAATTTTCAAATTAATTTATTTTTTGACTTAAGAAAGTTATTGACTTCAAATAAATAATTTTGTTCTTTAACTAATTACAAACAAATGTAATAAAATCGGTTAAAAATGGAATATGAAAAAAATTAGATCAAGATCTTGCAAAATTAAACTGAAATTTCAAATGCATATAACTTGAGAAATAGTACATGCAAGTATGTTTTTCAAAGACTTAATCAAGAGCTTAAAGTGATATATATCTTTGAAATCGGTTAAGGAACAAAAATTTTGGCTTGTGGTTGAACATTTTCTATGTCAGAGGTACCCTTCTCTCAGCTCCCCATAGCTCCACATTTAAATTTTAGTTTTAGTTTTATTATAATATAATAACATTATATTGGAATTTAATTATATAATTTATTAATATAATTAAATTTTTAATTGGTTTACAATTTTGTCTTTTAATAAATTGACAGCTGTTAATAAAATATAAAGAAAAATTAAAGATATGTCTATAAAAATACAAAAATAAATCTTAGTAAATTTCCAAAAATTATCAGGTCATTACAACTATTTAAGGAAAAGAAGTAATAATAATATCAATTATTATTATTGTTATTAATACTATCATTTTGATGATTGGAGCAAAATCAATTAAAAATTAATTAATATAAGCAATTTCGTAATTGAAGTCAATTTTTACTTTTTTCTGTGTATCATGGAAAATTTTGAGGGGGAAACAAAATAACTTTTTTTCTTTCTATAGGGAGTGAGTCGCCTTAACATACTTATGTGAAATTTTTTTTTACAATCAAGTCATAAATGAATTTTTGCCGATTTTTTTTTAATTCATATCAGAGGTTGCCATCTTTGCAGGTCCACCCTCCAGTCCCGTGACCCGCTAGGAGCCTGTACTCCTCCAAACTAGTTTTATTCCCAAAAACTTTCGATTCTGCTCCCTCTATCTTGTAATGTTTGATAAACCAATAAAGAAATAAGAAAGAAAGATATAGTGGAATAATAGAAAGATGCCCCTTTTCCGGCAGGACATTTGTATGGAGGCTAGGTGAAATAATGTACCGATCATAACCTATTTCAATAACTTTCGTCCTTGGACTATGGAAACCTGTGTGCCAAATTTTATTTTTTTCTGTTCATAATTGCGACCTGTAGTTTGATTACAAGGTTTACATGGACGGACAGACGGACGTCGATAAATTGACTCAGAAAGTGATTCTAAGCCGATTAGTATAAATTAAGGTGGGTCTTAGACCAATATTTTTGTTACAAACATCAGCACAAGCGCATAATACCCTCTTTACCTTTGTTAACTTAAAAATGATAAAATTTGATTTTTATCGTTATTTTTTTTTTTTTATGTAAAAAAATTTTTTGACAACTCAGTACATAAAAGTAACCCAACCTAGACCATTGATTTGCATGGCCTTTGATATATAATTTTGTTTTTTTTTTTTTTATTCAGTGCTCAATTTTATGACGACAAGTTAATTTTCTTAATTCAATAAATTATTTTTTACACATTTTACCCCAACGTGCGATGGCCAATTTTTTGTTTGTTTCTCAACCGTGTCTAAAAATTTTTTTAAATTTAATTTATTTGATACATTAAATTAAGTTTATTTTTAATTTTCTTATATTAAAATAGTTTACCTAGGTCTTTCTCTTAATTTTAAAATTTGTAGGAAAAATAATTTTCCTTATTTTAAACATGTTTCTTGGTTTTAGTTCTTAAAAGATCAAAAATCTGTTTTTGTTTTCTTTAAAATTAATGTTTTTTTCTACTACGATGTCATTAAATCTAAAACACATGCAAAGTATGATGATGATGATGAGCATAACAAATATTTCAAGGAAATTTTATATTAGAAACCACATCCTGTCACTTAAAAAAACAACTCAACTACAACAAACTACTCGTATTAAGTATATCAAATGTTTAAAAAGTAAAAATGATACTTTTTTCCAACAAAAAACAACAAAAAATTAAAATTTTAAATTAGTACTTGAAAAAAAGGAAACCAAGAAAAAAATTTGAGCACAACAAAAAAGTTAAGAGGAAAAAAAACTAAAAATAATAATTAAAACACTTTATTTAAAAAAATATATCCTAAAAAAAAAACATTTTTTAAAACATAATACATCACGTGCTGTAATTCTAAGACAAAAACTTCAAACATTAAAACCGTTTTTGCTTACTAATCACCTTAAAAATATAAGTAAAAAGAATTTATTTTATTTAAATCTTTTTTGAACATTACTGCTTAAAACAAAAACAACTTTAAAGGTTACCGCTTCAAATCAATTCGTGTTACTTCATTTATTCTTGTATTATTTCAAATTCAGGTCAAACGTTTTGAAAATTTTTGGAAAAAAATCCTAAATTCAAAAACTAAAATGAACCTGCCATGCGTGACAAATATTTAATTTTGCATTGGAAAATTTTTCTAAATTTCTAAAAACAAAGTCATGTAGTTGCTATTGTTAAAATGATATCCTTGCGTTACTTTTGACCACTGTCTGGGGTTTTCCTTTAGTTGTTTAAAACACACAATCATTTATGCGCAAAAACTGCTTACGCCTACATACCATACCATACATGTGCCTAAGCCAACATATTCAGTATAAGAAATAATATTAAACATTTTTATTTTATTTTTTTTTTTTTTTTTCATACGTCCTTGTTAATCCTGTACATATTTTAGAACCAAAAAAAAAAAAAAAAAAAATGAAGAGGAGTTTTTTAAAGTTATATTTAACTACTTGCAGGTGCATTCTGTTTATTTATTTAGTTTTATTTTTTTGCTAAATAAACTAAGTTTTTTTT
Source organism: Protophormia terraenovae (assembly GCA_951394005.1). Lineage (NCBI taxonomy): Eukaryota > Metazoa > Arthropoda > Insecta > Diptera > Calliphoridae > Protophormia > Protophormia terraenovae. Next base: position 10,211,795 of record OX596073.1, read on the forward strand.
TTATAGTCAAGTTAAAAGTAATTTAAGTCTAGACATTTGCTATTACATTTGTAACAATTTTATTTTATTTTTTTCAGAGCAGAGATAATTTTGCGCTATTATGCTGATTTTTGTTATAACATCAATTAAAAGAAAATTAAATATGTTTTAAAACTATTGTTGCTAAGTTCAAGTTTATATTTGAATCCTTAACAAACAATGAATTTCTATTTTTATTTTTGCTAATTTATTTTAGGAAACAGTCAAATAATTATACTACGCTACAAAATAAATAAAAAAAAACTTGAATAGACATGGAAGGTAATATAGTACAGTTTATAGGTATGGAGGAGTATATTTTTATACTATAAAATCAGGGAACTGATTTTCCTTTTTCCTCTTTCATATCAAAATACCCAAAATTTCAGTCTGGGGAAAACTTGTTTCTTTACTTTTTTCATTAAAATTATCTTGAGATTTAAAAAAAAATAAAAAAATAAAAATAATAAATAAACAAATTCAAAATAAACAAAGTTTAGACAGGGCTTGGGAGGAAACTATTGCTCAAACCGCCCCGTTTTTTACTTTACATGCATTTACGTTAAGATTTCTTTTGAACAATTACAAAAATGTTGTAGACTGGAACATAAATAAATATTTTTGAAGTGAAAGAATGTGATTTGATTTTAAGTTTCAACTTAGATTAATATAATCTTTTATATCCCTAGAGTAAAGCGAAACGGTTCAAAACTAGTCACGTGACAGGTTCTCAGGGCCAGTAACCGGTCCCAGTTCCGGAACTTTATATGAAAAGAACCCGTCATTTTTACATGGGGTTGTCATTGGAGGTGGCTAATTAGCGCCTTGGGACAGGTCACAGGATAGGTCCCAGGACTGGTCCAAGAGGACAGGTTCAGGGTCGATTTATATAATAAAAATTTGATAAAAATTCGTTAATTCTTTACTTTTAAACAATTTTTTTTTTTTATTAAATTATGTTTATTTTTATTTTATAATTTTTCATTAATGTCGATGGCGGTACCCCGAATCGAACCCATGTTCATCTAACGTATGTTATGTTTTGCAATCTTCAACGCTAACCACTCAGCCACTGATTGTTATTGCGCGCGAGTTGCTAATTGCACACTTAACAAGCATGTTATAAATAGTTAGTGTGTTTGTGTCAACTGGTTCTTAATTGGAACTTTGGTGACGAGTTAGGTGCCAATTGGTACTCAACTTGTACTGAGGAACCGGTCCATTAATGCAATTGTCACAAATTTCCCGCAGGGATATTTATATGATTCTTATTATTAAACATTTCGTATGAAATCTAGTGAATATTTAAAAAAAAAAATTAAGGGCCAAAATTAGGGGTAAATTATCTTTTAAACTAAAAGAGTTAATCTACACAAATAAGCATGTTTTTTGTAGGCATTTACAAGGACTATCTCATTCAAAAAAGTGACTTTGTTACCTACCCCCCTCAAAATTTACCATGATATGTTTTATGATGTTCCCCAAAATATTTCGGTTCCACTGCTGACTGTTTGTGAGCTGGATCATTTTTAAAAAAGGTATTTTTTTTTCGTTTTTTTTTTTTGATTTTATTTTTTTGTATTTTCTCCCAAATCAACATATAGAAAATGTTGTATAATTTAAAAGGTATTTGGAAGGTGGATCCATTGGTATATGAAACATATCCAAGAACATCACAGAAAAAAATATTTCAAATAATTTTTTAATAAAATTATTAAATAACATTATATTGGAATTTAATTATATGATTTATTAATATAATTAAATTTTTAATTGGTTTATAATTTTGTCTTTTAATAAATTAACAGCTGTTAATAAAATATAAAGAAAAATTAAAGATACCTCTGTCAAATAATTATATGTGCAATATTTGTTTTCTGGTTTTTATATATTCCAAGAGTGATATACATTTCTTTGGTTTACAATTTTTTTCATTCTTACCTAATGTCCCTATTTGCAAAATTTTAGGTTCCTCTTGGCATTGTATTTAAAGTACCGTTAAAATAAACATATCATTCTCTAAATTTTAATAGAAAATAATTATATGTGCAAATTGAAATTTTTACTCAACAGACTGACATGAAGTCCACATTTTGAACCGTTTAACCAATTAAAGTTAAAATTAAAGTTATTTGGGGAATATTTAAAATGATTAGACCTAAAATACCCAAATTTTTTCATTAATTTTTTTTTATTTTTTTTATTTATATCCAAAATATGTCACCAGGTCATGAACTGTCAGTTGAAGTGCTGAAATCATTAAAGTAAGACGACAGTTTATGTAAAATTCCAAAAAATGGTGTATACAGAAAATGTTTATCATAATACTGTTGAAAATTTTTAAAAAATCTGAGAAATTGCTATCATTCTAGGTGCGGTAACCCATAATCAATTGCTGATTAGCGGGGCTTAAGGACATTTTTCGAAGAAAAACAACATGTGTTACAGAAAAATAACGGCCAAATGAACGGGTTTTAATAATTGGACGTGAGCATAAAATAATAAAAGAGGTTTTAGATTAAAATTATGACCTTTGGATGGCAAAAACATAACTAATAGAGCGGTACAAAAATCCACACGCAGGATTTTATGATAAATATAATTTTTTGGTTAAAAACTTTAATTGTACCATGAGTTCATGTACATAAGGGATGAAAAATATTATATTTAAATTATCCAAGTGTTTATCAAAAATATTACATGGGTATTCGACGTCTACAAAAGACATGCTTGAAGCGTAATCATAGTGTCGAATCGCACATAATATAAGTAAATTTATTTCTAGATAGAAGTTGAAAATATTTATTGGACGTAGCTAAATTAACTCACAGCACAACATAAATTTACTGGACAAAAAATCCAATAGCTTCGTTGATGAATTTCCTACAAAAATTAGATTTTTCAGTAAATTAATGTGACGATGTTACTATATCGGGCCTCAAAATCGGTTTTTAAGTCACATAATATTATATTTCTGCAGCGACCAGTAATGATCCTCAGACCTTCATGACATAAGGATTTCCAAAGAATACTGTATGCTGAGATATATTTAGATTCAGAGCTATATGACAATATCAAATGTTTCAAATTGATTTTGTATAAGTATACTACAGTTTTGACCTATATATATGTAAAGAAAAAAGGACGAATCTGTATACGAAGGATGCATCTGGTAACGTTATATTAGGACAACACAATTCTTTAACAACTTTCATGAATATTGAAAATTAACTTTATTTAAATAAAGGATTTTAATATAATTCTTGTCGTGCACATATAATTATTTTCTATGAACAATTTTAAAATCAATTAAATTTTGCCACAAAATACACATAAGAAATAAATTTTTCATTTGACTAATAAAGCTCTAATAAACATTAAAAATATAAAAAAGATTTGAATTTGAAAATCCTATTTTTGAAGAAAATAAATTACTTTATAGGTATGCACATATAATTATTTGACTGGGGTATATCTATAAAAATACATAAATAAAATAAATCTAAGTAAATTTCCCAAAATTATCATGTCATTACAACTATTTAAGGAAAAGAAGTAATAATAATATCAATTATTATTGTTATTAATCTTATCATTTTGATGATTGGAGCAAAATCAATTAAAAATTAATTAATGTAAGCAATTTCGTAATTGAAGTCTTTTCTTTTTTACTTTTTTCTTTTACTTTTTCTTTTTTACTTTTTTCTGTATATCATGGAAAATTTTGAGGGGGAAACAAAATAACTTTTTTTCTTTCTATAGGGAGTGAGTCGCCTTAACATACTTATGTGAAAATTTTTTTTACAATCAAGTCTTAAATGAATTTTTGCCGATTTTTTTTAATTCATATCCGAGATTGCCATCTTTGCAGGTCCACCCTCCAGTCCCGTGACCCGCTAGGAGCCTGTACTTTTCCAAACTAACTCAAAAACACTTCAACTATAACTTGTAAAATTATTTAGATATCTCCAACGGTTCTAAAGTTTTGGAACCACTGTGCGTAGGGTGTAACACTTGATTAAATAAAAAGTTCTTTATTACCCATAGTTGAGGCTTTGTTACACCCTACACTATCACAGGTGAGGAGGGTATTATGCGTTTGTGCTAATATTTATAACACCCAAAAATACACAGAAAATAATATTTCAAATCATTTTTTAATAAAATTATGAATTAACTTTATAGAGTTTTCATTATTTTTTTAATCATTTGATAATTTAGCACAGATCACAGAAATATATAATTTTTATGGTTCTAACCACTAATTATAAAATTGTGGACCATTTTTGAAAACCCTTTCTTTGGAGATTTGATAGTTGCTTCAGTCACTTTTTTGGAACAGTATGCACATCTTCCGTTAAAATCTTAGGTATTTTGGAACACCTTTTTTGTGCTCTTGAATTTACTTTTCACAAGAGCTCAATATCTCTCCACTGGTCTAAGCTATGGACAATTTATGAGGCAAAATGAATTAAGATTTATTGATTTGGTACCACTCCAGAGCTTTCTTATCGTAGTGACATGATACCAAATGGGTCCAAAAATATGTGGACATGTTATGCTCTTTTGCGAAAGGAAGTAATCTTTTTTGCAAATATTCCTTTATGCATATTTTGGTATTTATAGACCCGAATGTATCAAATGACTTTCCTGTTTTGCCGCAACTGCAAACAGCTTGTCATACCATGAATTTTGTAAGAAATTTTTGCTGCTTTTGGGTCTTAAACTTATCTTCAACATTGCTTCGAGCATTAGCAATAAAAATTTTTGAGACACAAGCTGCGAAGATTCTGACGTTTCTTCGTCAATTATACAGCTTGAGTATTTCTGTATGAAATTTGGTTTCAAATTCCGAGTCCTATTTTTGGCTTGTAATTTTTTTTGCAGAATTCCAGTTTGGAATTTTTTGAACTTTATATGTTATCAACTTTTCCATTAGCTTTAAATTTTCGCACCAAATAGTCGGAGCACTGAGAAAACTGAGCTGATTCTCTACCAGATGTGTTTGGAGTTCCTTTCAATATGCCTTCAATTTTCTGGCCTTCCCAATATCATGTGGTCCTTTTTTCTTACCGAACTAAGTTATGTTATGGGATACGTGGAAGTTGTCTAGAATGGTTTAGAAACTACTTAGAACTTCGGGCATATAGGGTAAAAATTGGCAGCAGTTTAAGTGAAAAAACTTTATCAGGTAATAACGGTGTACCCCAAGGTTCAAAACTTGGTCCAATTCTTTACCTATTATACGCCAATGATATGTTAAATGTAGTAAGAAATTGTACAACATACGCCTATGCAGATGACACAGCTCTTGTGGTATGCAATAAAAATATCGAAAGCGCAGTCAGATTTATGCAGGATGATCTAAATATAATTTCAAAATGGTGCCACGATAATGGCCTAATAATAAACGCATCAAAAACTAAATTGTTGCACATAAAACCACCTCATCTTTTAAATCATGATATTAAGATAATATTCCACAATGAACAATGCCTACACAACACAAACCCCTCTAAAACAGACACATGTAACTCACTTATAGAAGTAGTGAACTCGTTCAAATACCTCGGTGTCCACGTAGATGAAAATTTCAAATGGTTTACGCATATACAGTATTTAAGGAAAAAACTAAGGAAAGCTGCATATAGTCTGTTTCATTTGAGCAACTGTACCCCTTACACTGTTCTCAAGCAGGCATATCTTTCGCTAGCCGAATCTTATATCAGGCATGGTATTACAGCTTGGGGAAGTTCGACATATTGCAGTAGTTTGCAACAAACTCAGAACCAAATTCTGAAAATCCTTTTAAAAAATCAACAACACAACAATCAACAAATACATTTTAATATGGTATATGGAAACACAAATAGTACACGCGTAAATAATAACACACACGTCGACAACAACACTATCGTCAATAACACTCACGTGAACAACACCAATACACATGTCAGCAACAACAACACACATGCTAACAACAACACTCGCGTCAACAATAACACTCACGTCAACACACAAGTCAACAACGACACTTACGTCAACAACAGTACACACATCTACAATAATACACACGCCTACAACACCAACACACACATCTGCAACAATACCAACGTCAACAACATCAACACACACGTCAACAACGGCACTCAAGTTAATAACACCGACACACATATCTACAACAACACTCACGTCAACAACACCAACACACACGTCAACAACAACAGTCACGTCAACAACAACATTCACGTCAATGATAACACTCACGTCAACAACATCATTCACGTTAACAACACCAACACACCCGTCAACAACGACTCTTTCGGCAACAGCAATACATACGACAACACCAACACATACGTCAACAACACTCACATCAACAACACCAACATCTACAACAACGGCACTCACGTCATCTACAACAATACACATGTCAACAACGTCACTCATGTCAACAACACCAATACACACACCAACAACAACATACACATCAACAACCAAACACACATAAGTCGCAACGCTCACGATAATAATAATACATACGTCAACAACTTTAATCGCAACAGAAACACACACATAAACACAAATGAAAATGTCAACACAACGAGCTTAGCCTCCAAACTTCAGGTGTTGAACATAAAAAGTATTTATAACATTACTCTTATAAATGAATTCTATAACGACTCGAGATTCCTAATGCCAATAGATCACACATACAATACAAGACGTCGTGCTGAAGGAAGGTATCAGGTTGATCGTTTTAGAAATAACTATGGGAAAAACAGCTTAAGCGTCATACTACCAACCATACTAAACAAAATACCCATAAACATCCTAAACCAACAAAATGTATATAAAAGAAAGAAATTATTAAAATCATTTTATATTTGTTCGCAATGAAAAAAATTTAAATTTAATATAATGTATTTATTTTAATACATCCTGCAGATAAGCCGCATGGCTTCGCGGGATTAGTTTTAAGAAAACACTGTGAATTTTAAAATTTGTTAATAAATAAATAATAATGTTAAAAAAAAAAAAAAAAAAAAAAAAAAAACATCAATAGTCAAATTCTCCTGATACTTTTTAATAACATTAGAAAAGGTTTTACGGACGACATTTAATTCTGTGGCCAATTATTTGTAAGACCTATTTGGATTTTTTGAAATTTTTTAATAATCTTTTTCGTCACTTATTTTGATGAAAATAAGGACAAATTAACATGGTTGTTAATAAAAATAATAACTGAAGTATTTTTCCATGATAACTAGATCAAAAAAAATTTTGAATATTGATTCCGAAAAAGGTTATGAGGCAAAATGAATTAAGATTTTTTCGATCTCACTCCTTATTATCATTTTGATGATTGGATCAAAATCAATTAAAAATTAATTATTATTACAAATTTCGTAATTGAAGTCCATTTTTATTTTTTTCTGTGTATTGGTCTAAGCCTCATCTTAATTTATACCCATCGGCTTATAATTACATTCTGAGTCTATTTTTGTCCATGTAAATCAAGCTATTGGTCGCAATTTTTAACATAAAATAATGAAAATTGGTACACAGGTTATGATCGGTGCATTCTTTCACCTAGCTCCCATACACATGTCCTTCTGGTGTGTTTGTATTAGGGCTTTGAAGATCATAAATCCTTTTTAAAATGCCTTACTTTGAGAATTCATAGCACTACTGTTGAGATATGATTTAAAAGCATCCGCTTTTAAAAATTAAACTCGAGTACATTTTTGCCATGATTGTATGCACTTTTATGTAATTTAGAAATTACAGATCTATTTCTTTGGCCTGACACTTGAGGCCTGGACATCTTTTGAATGATAACATTTTTTTAAAATAATAACGATCGAAAATATTTTACATTTCTTTCAAATTATGTTATTACAGTCATTTTTAAACATTTATGTCCTTTTTTCTTGATATGCTTAATTAAGTTTAAAGATCTCTAAATGATGTAATTCGGCAAAGTAAGAAAGTGGTTTATTGTCACTTTTTATGACTTGAAAATGATCTTTAAGAGTTTTATTACTTTTTGGTTGCTTAGATTAAGAAAGGATAAAATAAACATATGTGCACGACCTTCTGTTTTTAGAGAAACGTGTTTTAATACTTAAGAAAACGTTGCTCCGTTCGAGCCCTATCCTGCTTTCAACAGACGGACAGACGGACGGACATAGCTAGATCGACTCAGAATCTAACCAGGACCCAGAAAATGTATACTTTGTGGGGTCTTAGATGAATCCTTCGACATGTTACACACGGAACGACAAAATCAATATACCCCCCATCTTTTTGATGGTGGGTATAAAAAGTTGTCCTTGGTGGATTTTAAAAATCTTGGCAAAAGCTCAAAGTGGTTTGCAAATCATTTCTTAAGTAAGACAAGGTCAATAACATATGTAGAGCTAATTAATAAAATAAAATACTTATAAATTTAAAACAAAAAGTGATAAAATTGATTTTTAAAAAATCGAGAACTTGAATGCAAAATATCACGAAAATCAGTTAAAAATTGATTTTAGCTTCCACTTGCGTACATAAATCTTACATCATTGCCATTGCGGAAAATTTTTGATGTTATTATTCGAAATTTTTGAAAAAGAAGATAAATAAAACAAAGAAATTACTAATTTATTTTAAATGAAAATTATCAAAAAATAAAGAAACACAATTCTATTCTAACAGTTTTCAGTGGGTGTTAACTGTACTATTTTTTTTTTACTGTAGAAGCAAGAATACAACATTTTCTTAAAAAAAAAAAAAATAAGAAAGAAAAAACTATTTTTTGAAAAGTAAAAGATCATGTGTGGGAGGTACTTAAACTCCTACTGTTACTTGCACTAAGTATGAAATAAATCTTAGAGACCTTAGAGTCCTTACAACTAAAAGTACTAACAGCGCAAATTTAAAATGCCTTTAAAGTAAAGACTTTACTTAATAACCTTATTTCAGACACATGCTGTGTTGCAGTTGTCCTTTGATTTAGTTCAATAGAAAAAAAAAAAAAAAGAAACGAAGGATCTCAGCATGTTTTTTGGTCATCTATTAAGATTTTTATTTTGTCTAAGACTCTCTTTAAAATAAAAGTAATGGTGATTGAAAAAAGAAATGTTTCTTCTCTTCTAATCTATTTCAAAAGAATTGTGTTTAGATATTGTAAATGTGTGTAACTGCGTATGTCTGCGTATGACCAACATATGTTGTTTGTGTGTATGCTTTTAAATAGTTTCCAACTGAGCGTGTTACAAACGTTGTTTTCTTTAAGGACATTAATGGCCAAAAATATTATTTGTACAACAGGCCAGGCCAATTTCTTTTTCTTTACGTTTTTTTTTTTCTTTTGAGAAAACTATTTGTTTTTCAAAGGAATCATTACGCAAAATAGTTTTGTCTTTTGTATTTATTTTAGCAAACGATGATTAATATTTGCAACTGTTAAGATTTTATTTTTTTCTTGTGTTATGTTTGTTCAGTTGCTGCAATTTGTCGTTAGAATTATTGCATAAAATTATTTACACAAATTGTGGATCAATATGATGCTGTGTTATCAAGTAGTAGTTCTAGGAAGGCTTTTAAGAGTCAAAAATTATCAGGAATTTTTTAAGAGTTTGTTAAGAAGTATTTAAGAGATTTTTAGTTAAAGATAAGTAAAAGTTATTCAATGAAATTCAATAAAAGTTTTCTAAAAATTGTAACAAAAATTCCTTAGTAAAATCTATGACATAATTCAATATCCTTCGTATAGAATTCAATAGTTTTATAAGTATTTTTGTTAAAGTTTTTATTTTTTTTCTGCTTATAAATGCTCTTATAAATACTCTTTTTTATTCTATATTTAAACATTTTGCAAAACCTTAATAAAACCTTAATATAGCAATAAATTTTTTCATTTAAACAAATAAAAAAGCAATAAAACTGAAATCAATTGCCGCCACTTTTTAAAAAATATTCTTAAAGATAAATTCAAAATCAATATTTTTATTAATATAAACAAACAAATATATTTTGTAGCTCGTGCCAAAATAAAAAAATACCTACATATGGACATAAATAAGTAAATAAAAAATTCCTCAGAAATCAGGTTAAATAAAGTTTTATTTAAATAATCAGCAAAAGATAAGGAAACCTTGAATAAGTAGGTATATTAAAATATATTTACAAACATACATATGTATATATTTTGTTTCATATCCGCTTAAAAAAAAGAAAAACTACAGACAATTTATAAATAATATTTTATTACTTAAAGATAAATATAAAAAAGATCTTAAAATCGTTAGAAATAATTGCACAGCTGTGATCACAAACTAATAAAAAAAATTATTTTCAAAATTATTTCATTTTTTTTCCATAAATAATAAGAAATATGTTAATTTTATTTTAAACACATAAGTAAAAGAAATAGTTTTTTTTTTTTTTTTTTTAATTTTTCAATTCTATTAAACTATAATAATTTCATTTGAGATACCTTTAACATTTGCTTTATCAATTTAATTTTATTACAAATTTTTATAGCTTTTTAAATATTATCGAAATTATCTTAAATTTCTTCTTAATGATGTTATTACAGCCTTTTTTGACATTTATGTCCTTTTTTCTTGCTATGCTATGCTTAATTTAATTTAAAGGACTCTAAATGATGTAATTCGTCAACTTCAAAGGCAAAGTAAGAAAGTGTTTTATTGTCACTTTTTACGATTTAGAAATGATCTTTAAGAGTTTTATTACTTTTTGGTTGATTAGATTAAGAAAGGCTAAAATAAACATATGTGTTGAATATCTAGAAGAATTCATGGACACTTAATATTTAAACTATTTAAAAGTTACTCTTCACTTTAAATTGGAATCTTTATACAAAATTCTATATTTTAAATAAAATCGTTTTGTAAGAAATGCTGAAGTACGAGTTGATCACAAATATTTTTTGAATTTTTTTGAAAAAATAAAAATTTTTAATTTACTGTAAAACTAACATATCATGAACTATTGTGTGAAAAATATTGCAAAATTCAAACCAATGTATCTGCCCTAAAATATTAGCTAAATTTAATATATTTAAATTTAAACATTTTGGACCAAAAAGCTCGCACATTTTAAATAGAATTACTTTTCAATCTTCAACTTTGTGGAATATAATTTATATCATTTTAGAACAAAAACTGTACTACCGCATTTAAATTAATATAAAGCGAAATATTAATATCATGTGTATTGGATTTTCAGATTTTTATTTGCGGATATCTGCAGATGTAGCCAGGGGATAACTAAATATTGTCTTTGTGCCGGACGGACGTAAATTTACCATCAAAATGGTTTAAAATAACCTATATTTTAAGTATAATAACTCCGTAAATTATCATTATTGTTATTCAATTAATTTTTGAGTTATTAATAAAAATGACTTGCAGTTTTTATACATATTTAATACAAATTTAATTATTTCAAAAATTATTTAATATGTATATCTGAATCTAATCGACTACAATAAAATTTTTAATAGAGCTGATCGAGATAAGATTAAATAATTTTTCCACAGGTATATAAAATTATATACTGACTATATTATGTCTGTCTCGCTGTCTTTCCGGAAAATTAGCCTTTAATCCAGGGACACACAAAATGGTGCACACGTGCAAATGATCTCTTAACTTTGTCACATCTATATGCTCTTATACGAGGAGAAGAGAATAATTATTTATTAATTTTATATAAAAAAAATTGTTTCCGTGCATAATATAAGTGCAGGTGAGTTATACAGACCATACACAAATACAGAAAGTGAAATTTAAGAGCGCCGTTCCCTGCTTTAATTCTAAACAGTGTTCTTTTATCATGATTCTAATACTTATATTAAATTCCTTACAATAATTCTTTAAGCAAAGAGCTTTGATGTTCCTGTCTTTATTTCTCCCAATCCACAGTGGGTCAAAATCGAAAATGTTTGGAAATAAATCTGTAACTTCTAATCAGCTGATAGGAGTTACATAGGCGTAGCAGAGGAGCGTACAAGTTTGGAAGAGGGACCTCACATACCCTAGATGAGCGGAACTATGGAGGCTGACGCTAACAATTTTTAAACGGTTGGCAATTTTTTATTTCTTATCCGATTTTAAAATTTTTTACACCTTATTATGGCCCACTATAAGGTTTTTGAAAATATGCTCGAGTTATTTGCATTTGAAATTTTAACTACCTTAATTTTGCAAGTTCTTAGTCTAGTTTTTTTTCATATATATCCCAGTATTTCCAACCGATTGTAGTACAGTAGTTTCCCAGTTTAACGAATGATATATTGTCAGGTCAATTCGTAAAATCGAAAAATTTGTTAAATCGCGAATATGTTTTACTAACAAAATATAATTTAAAAGATTTATTTTAAAGTTTACATTTTTACTTTTTAACGTTGAAACAAAATTTAGTTATCTTATAACAATAAAAGTGAAAAATAAAAACGAGAAATGATACCCTACACCATTATGTATGACCATAAAATTTCGGGAAGGGGACTTATATTAGACTAACACTTTTACTAATTGAAAAATAAAATATACAAATACAGAATAATGCGTTGATACTAATATCTACTTGATTTTATGCGATTCTCGGAAGTGGGTTTATATGGGAGCTATGGTAAATTATAAACCGATTCTAATAAAATTTGGCAATGTTTTAAGTAGAAAACAAGCAAAATAAACACAAGCGGTTTATGTACACACCTTTCCGGATTTGACCTATTTTATATGAAAGTTTTGACTTGAGTCTATACAAACTCAACAGTATATCATTTAGGAATCTATAATATAATTTTAAGGGTTTTCAATCATAACCTCTGGGACATCTGCTAAATTATATTGTTTAGCTGACATAATTCTCCATTGTATAAAAAATATTGAAATCAATATCTTTTATGGAACCGAAACTACGCTACTTTAAAATCACGGAAAATTCCAAAAACATTGTACAGTAAAGAAAGAACTGAAAAAGAGCTGAAAAAGTCATGAATTTAACATTGTGTTGTCATTGGAAAGAAGTACTTAGTGGTGAAAAAGAGCTGCGAAGTTCTTTTTTAACCCATGGTTGTAATTGATAGGATGTTCTTCTTTACACTTCTTGTTTAATGCTTTTGAAGTACTTCTCTTAAAACTATGTATACAATTTTTTAATAAAAATTTTGTTTTAAAAGGTAATAAAAACGCTTTAAAATTTTTAAAACTTTTTCTTAGAAATTATTAACCTTTTTTTCATTTAAGCGTATCTTGGGTTCATTTTTCACTAGAAAAATTATTCTTTTCAAAAATTGGTACTTAGATATTGTATTTTGAACTTTTTTATTGTTAATATTTTTTAAGTTTTTATATTATTGAAAAAAATTTTGACTTTTTTTCTTTTTAAATTCCCAATAAGCATTTTTGCTGGAATTAAAGTTGAAACTAAATGTATTTCAAGCCTTGAATCCAGTACCAAGCATTGAATTAACCTTGTAATACATTTTAAATCAATAGTGTTTTCCAGTAAAAAGGAAATTAAAATTCCAATCAATTTTACTTGAAATTTTTTAGTTTTTTCAATCATGTTTCCTGTTTAAACTATTTTAATATTTGAAATTATGTCGGATTCCAGCAAAATATTCCAAGGCTTGAATTTTCGAAATTTGTTTGCTTACTGGGTTATAACTTTAAGTATATTTGTAAATTCTTGAAAATTAGTACCTTTTTTAAACAATAAATAAATAATTTTAGTTAATTTTAAAAATTCTTTTGGTTTTTCATTATTATTTTCTTAAAACAATTTGGAAAATTGTACTTTTTTGATCTTTTTTTTACGATTTTTCCTATTTGAAAATTTGTTTTTTAAAAAATTTATTATTTATTTTCATTTATTACTATTGTTATTATTATTTTTTGTAAAAATTCTTTGTATTTCTCTTAATTTTTTTTATAAACTTCGATCTTAAAAATTATATGCATTTTAACGTTAACCACAAAATTCCATTAAAGCCTATAAATTGACCTTAAGTAATCGATCATTTAAAAAGTTACCCCCAAAAACTACAAACACAAAAAATGGCAATGAATACCTATTAAACATTAAAAAGAATTCAATGACTTCTTCCATATTATTTTCTTCATATTTTGGGGTAAAACATTTTAAAATTCATCATCTACTCTATAATCTAGATGCATATAGTTATGATTGACTACTGAAATGTCAGAAGAATGATCACTGATCATTTTTACATAACATACTTATGATGTGTTGATAAATGCATGATTATGATGTAAACATTCGGTCATGATGTTGTAGAACAATAATTTTTGCAATTTATATGTTGTATGAGGTTAAGGCTGATCTAGGATAATCTACCACAAAGGATCTTTAAAATACAAAAACATAGGTATTAAAGAAAAAAATAGTTTGGCCTTGAGTAGGAAAAAAATAAATAGATCAAATGAAAAAGGATCGTTTTTTTTTTTTTGGTATTTAAGACATTTCTTTTTCTATTTTCAGTTTTGACTTTTTGTTATTTAGTTATAAAGAGATTCTTTTGTTTAAAATGTTGTAAATGATATTTCTATTGAGTTGTAATGTGAAATTAATATAAAAATTCCACCACCTTCTAACACAACGCTACTGTTAAAGAGAAATCTATAGAATTTTTTTATTGTTTTATGAAGAAGAAATTTATTAATGTCTAAGCGTAACCTCCTGCGCAAAAAAATATGCTCATCTGCTCAATTCGCTATGGAATACAAGGCTATTGTTTGTATTCTTTTTTAAGGATCTTTTATCCTGTTGTAAAGATTCTATAATATTTTTTTTTTTTGTGATTGTTACTTCTTGTAGCTGTTTGTTTGAAACATTTTCGGTAGTAGGCGCATTTTGTGCTCCAATGATTTTAAATCTTTTTTAAATCTTATTGTTTAATAAGGATTTCATTGCAAAAATTGTGTAAAGATTTTTTTTCTATTGATGCTTTTGTCATATTTGATGTCTATTATTTTGGCATTTATTGCTAGTTTATCTTATAGTTTTGTGGTTTGACTTTTATGGGGCAAAGATTTATTGAATTAAAATCAAGATTAATGAATGACTTAGATTTTTATGAAGACAATTTAGAAAAAAATAAAATACGAATTTTTACAAGCTTGAGTTCATTATTTTATAATTTAAAGTTAAAATCGATGAATATCTTAATTTTGAATTTACTGTTTCCAGGTGCGGATCCAGCTCAAGCTTTTGAGGGAGGAAAATAGAACAATTTTCCTAACTGTTTCCATAAATTGTATGATTTAGTACAGATTTTTCATTAAGTGCTTTAATTTTGGAGAGGGAAATTTCCTTTTTTCACTCCCCGTGGATTCGCACCTGCTGTTTCTGACTCTTTTTAAGACTCATGATATTAATTTAGCGCTTATTTAGAGTATTTTAACTTTTTTAGTTCCGCTTATATAATTCTTTCTCTTTCTCACCAAAAACCTTTAAAATTTATTTTCATTAAATCCATATAAATCTTAAAAACGTTATTAACTCTTTTTTTATTCCCATAAAAAATCAATTAAATATTCCTTCAATTACTAGCCAACAAAATGTTTGATTATTCAGTTTGTTTTTGTTTGTTTTTAATGATCTCTTAAATGTCTCCCTTATTTCCGTTTTTTGTTCTGTTAATCTAACTAAATACTGTTAGAAAACTAAAATAAAATATAATTTAATTATATTTTTATATTATTTATATAAATTTATTACAAAATTTTAATTTGCTATTTATGTCACGTTTTAACCCTTGAATATTTTATTTTATGATTTTTCAATCATTATCGTGTGATTAAATAGATTTTTCTATAATTTCTTTAACTTCAATGACTCTCTCTCTGCCAGTCCGTTGGCTTGTGTGAAAATATTTAAAAATTTTTCTTTTGATTTTATTAACAACTTACCGGCTTTAAATACATTTTATAAAGGCTTTTTAAGTTTGTTGTTGTTGCTGTTGACCATGTCTGGTTAATGGCTCCTGTAAATGAAAATTAATGACAGAATAAATGAAATGAAAAACAAAATAAAAAAAAATACTAAAAGAAATTATTAAATTTTATTGTCGCCTAAAAAACGTGTAATAACGTTTAATGATTTTTTTGTAACGTTTACTATCTTTTTTGTAAAAGCCGCTCTTTAAAAAAAAAAAAAAAATGTTTAATATTATGGGTTACTTTTCTTTAACTAACTAAAAAAAATCTTTAAAATAGATAACCATCAGCACCTTGAAGAAAAAAAAGGAAAATTTAAAAGACCACACAGATTTTTATACAAATGAGGAAAAATCTTTTTAATTTCTTTTAAAGATGCCTTAATTAATAAGAAAATAGTTTTAAAAAGAATTTTGTTTATTTAAAATCTTTTTATCTTAAAAATTCTTAAAATTTTCTTGTCTTAATTATTCAGCAATATTAATTCGCTTTAATATTTTTCCAATCTAGTTTAATGATTGTATTCAATCTCATATTTCTAAATATTCTTTACATTATAAGCAATTTTTTTTTAAAGAAATTTGTCTGATGTTTATCTTAAACCATTATTGAGGATTTAGTTTAAGGATTTATTTCTTATTCTAAATAATTATTGCATTTTAAGATCAAGATAGCAAAAATGTAAACGATCTTCTTTTTCTTTGGTAATTTTGCAAATGACCATCTAAAAATTGAGGTTCTTTTCAAGGGAAAGTTACGAAAAATTTGATTTTCTTTATTTAAAAACTGATAATTTATTAAAACAATGAAACTATGTAATCTGAAATAAAAAGCAAGAGACCTCATTTTGGTTTAATACTAATTTTTGTAATAGCCTCATTTCTTTTTTATATTTCACTCCAAAATAAAACTTGACATTGGTCTTGGGGTAAGAAAAATAATCTAACATAGCATTTAGTAAATAAAGTAGTCTATAATCATTTCTATAGTCGAGGCTATAGTTTATTCTACAATCGTAACTATATTTAGTCTATAATCGAGACTGTAATTTAGTCTATATTCTACAATCGAGAACGTAGTCATACATAGATGAGACCGCAGTCAATCACATAGTTCAGTCTATAGAATATTCTATAGTCGAGACTGTAGTCAAGTTTATAGTTGAAACTATGGTCTATTTTATAGCATATTTTATAGTATATAGTCTAGTTTATAATCGAGACTATATTCTAGACTATAGTCTATTTTATAGTCGAGACTATAGTCTAGTTTATAGTCAAGACAATAGCCTAGATTATAGTCAATACTATAGTCTAGTTATAGTCAATATTATAGTCCTGTTTAAAGTCGAAAAATAACTTGTTTATAGTCGAGACAATAGTCAAGAATATAGCCTAATTTATAGTCGAGATTGTAATCCAGTTAATAGTCAAGTGTCTGGTTTATAGTCGTGACTATAGTCTAGCTTATAGTCAAGACTATAGTTTAGTTTATAGTCGAAACTATAGTATAGTTTATAGTCGAGACTATAGTTTGTTTTATAGTTGAGACTATAGTCTAGTTTATAGTTTATAGTCGATATCATAATCTAGTTTATAGTCTATACTATAGTCTTGTTTATAGTTGAGACTGTAGTCCAGTTTATAGTCGAGGCTATAGTCTAGTTTACAGTCAAGACTATAATCTAGTTTATAATCAAGACTATAGTCAAGACTATAATCTAGTTTATAGTCAAGACTATAGTCTAGTTTATAGACGAGACTGTAATCAATTTTATAGTCAAGACTATAGTCTGGTTTATAGTCGAGACTATAATCTAGCTTATAGTCGAGACTATAGTCCAGTCTATAGTCGAGACTATAGTCCAGTCTATAGTCAAGACTATAATCTAGTTTATAGTCAAGACTATAGTAAAGTTTATAGACTAGACTGTAATTAATTTTATAGTCAAGACTATAGTCTTGATTATAGTCAAAACTATAGTCTAGTTTATGGTCAGGACTATAGTCTAGTTTATAGACTATAGTCTAGTTTATAGTCAAGACTATAGTATACTCTATAGTTGAGACTATAGTCGATACTTTAGTTTATTCTACAGTCGATGGTATAGGCTATTGTATAGTCGAGAAATTAGTCTAGTTGATAGTCAAGACTAAAGTCTGTTCTATAGTCGAAACTATAGTCTATTGTCAATACATTAGTCTATTAGATATTCAAGACTATAGTTTTGCTGAAACTATATTTTAGGCTGTAGTCAAAACTACAGTATCATCTATTGTTGCAACTAAAGATTCTAGTCTACAGTCAACTAAACTATAGTCTTTTTCATATTATTGTGTTTAATTTTTCTAAATTTATATAAAATCCAGCTGCAAACAAAATATCACTTTGATCACCTTTTATTACGAAAACAATTTTGAAAAAAAAAAAAAAAATTATTTTTACTTTCTAAACAAATTTTCAAAATTGCTTTATTTTGATTTCATCTCATTTTAAGCAGTGATCACTAAAAGATCATGTCAGCTATATTTAACATTCATATTTTGAAAGATAAAGAATTGTTTGTTCCCACTATTAGCCATCTTTTCAAATATTCCATTCATTCTTTTCTTGCAAAAGAATTCTGCCATACCAGCAGCAACAATATATTTGCAACATGACAACAAGTCGTCATCAACATGTAGCACGGCCTGTTATAGGCAACAATAACAACACTTTTGAATTGATGTTGTTAACATATTTCGCAAGAATGATGTAAAGAAAAAAAGCAGCAGAAATACTTTAAATAAATTACAGTGATAATAGGTCAAAAAATTATTTTTAGTTGTAAACGAGTGCAGCAGCAATAGTAATAGCAACAGACGTTGTAAGTAACTATTTACAAGAAGAGCTAAAAATAAAAGTTAAAATGATCGTAAAGGGTTTTTGCTGTAACTAAGCGACAACAATATTTTGGTATTAACGACAACAATATTGTAGAAATAAAAAAATGGTAGTATAATTTTAATCTAAGCTTTGGCTTTAGTCATATAAAATATTGGGTAAGTGAAGAATTAATTTCATATATTCTTTTTAATGAAATTAAAACCCGAATTCTCGAAAGAGAATTAAAAAAAAGAAAAAATATTTATGTATATTTATACCCTACACCACCATAGGTGGGGAGGGTAAGATGCGTTTGTGCTGATGTTTGTAACACCCAAAGATATTGGTCTAAGACCCACCTTAATTTATACCAATCGGCTTAGAATCACTTTCTGAGTCTATTTAACGATGTTCGTCCGTCTATCCGTCTGTCCGTCTATGTAAACCTTGTAATCAAACTACAGGTCACAATTTTGAACCAAAATTAATGAAATTTAGTACACAGATTTCTTCTAGCCCAAGGACGAAGCCTATTGAAATTGGTTATGATCGGTCCATTATTTCACCTAGCCCCCATACAAATGTCCTCCCGGAAAAGGGTTTAACGATCATAAATCCCTTAAATATAGCAATATTTTAATGAAATTTGGAACATTTAAGTTTTATATAAGTCTAAATAAGTGTGCCGATTTTTAAAAAGATCGGTCCATAATTTACCATAGCTCCCATATAAGGCCCTCTTTCGGGAATCACCCAAATGTGAATAAATTCATATACATGTCAGCATCAACGTAATATTCTGTATTCGTATGTTTTATTTTACACTTATGAGTATCGGTCCACATTTGACTCCAAGTCAAGACCCCTCCCCGAATTATAATGTACACAATGGTATAGGGTATCATATGGTCGGGCTTGACCGACTATATCTTTTTCTCTCGTTTTTATTTGTTTTGGAAAACAAGATTTTAACTCTGTAAAGCTTTTGGAATACAAAGAGTATTTTAATGTTTCATAGAGTACAATAACTGTTGATTAGCATAATAAATTTTGGACTATTTCTTATGATGAAATACGTTTTTTCTTCATCCAATATTTACGTATGTTTGGTATGGAGCTTCTAAAAATGATAAATTATTTGCAAAGTGGATGGATAAACGTATTGTACGAAAATAAATGAACGAATGAAAAAATTCATTCATTTTTGCCAGGATGGTGGATAGATGGATGTATGTTTGACTGGTTGGTTATTTCGTTGGTTGACTTTCTGACTGAATGGATGGATAAACGTAAATTAAGCTACAAAACAAAAACATTAGCTCCACTTAAGAAGCAGATGTTGAACGATAATAATAACAACTAAACTAAATAAAATAAAAAAGACTACAACTTAAACTAAAAAAGCGAAAATTACAGCGATCTAATTTAGTTCAGGTGTTTCATAGGGTTATTTCAGTCATAGTATTTGCTTGGTGCTGTTGTTATTGCTGCATTTATTGCAGGTAAATAACAATTTTTTGGAATGAAACCAAAAAACTAAAACATGTGAGTGATTGAATGTTAAATGAAAAATTTTACCACACGGTATTGGCCACCATCGTCAACAGCGTCGTCGTAGTCATCATCATCATCAACGCCACCGCTATTATCGCTATTTGAACTGAATTGTAGAAAACAAGGGGTTAAACTCAATTGCTAACATTTTCAACAATATGGTGTTGTTTCTTCTTAAAATGAAATAATTCTCTATAAAATAATTTTCATAATTACCAATGAATAACATTTGGTTTAATTTTTGTTGGTTCAAACTTCTATTTTTTACTTTAAAAATTAAAAAAAAAAAAAAAAACAAAATGTTTAAATAAATACGTGAAAACAATCATCTAGAACCAATTCAAGGTAAGACTGTTAAAACTAAATGATTAAGAGACAAAAATATCGTTAATTTTGGAACAATTCCCCACTAGAATTGATAAGTAAATCACACTGGGTCTGAAACTCCTGGAAAATATCGATTATTTAGTTTGAAATATTATTAATCACAAATTGAAGCTTATGAAGGATTTCATATTTTTTAAGTTTTTCAATAAAAATACTGATCTTCGTTATGAAAAAGTAGTGATCACAAATATCCACTTAAACGCTTATTTACCGACCTATGAAGGATTTTAGATTTTCCATATAAAATAACGCTTATTTACCGACTTATGAAGGATTTTAGATTTTTCATATAAAATTTAGATTTTTGGTATGAAAAAGTAGTGATCACAAATAGTGGCCCTTTTTCCATTTAAACTCTTATTTACCGACTTATGAAGGATTTTAGATTTTTCATATAAAATTTCGATTTTTGGTATGAAAAAGTAGTGATCACAAATAATGGCCCTTTTTCCATTTAAACGCTTATTTACCGACTTATGAAGGATTTTAGATTTTTCATATAAAATTTCGATTTTTGGTATGAAAAAGTAGTGATCACAAATAATGGCCCTTTTTTCATTTAAACGCTTATTTACCAACTTATGAAGGATTTTAGATTTTTCATATAAAATTTCGATTTTTGTTATGAAAAAGTAGTGATCACAAATAATGGCCCTTTTTCCATTTACACGCTTATTTACCGATTTATGAAGGATTTTAGATTTTTCATATAAAATTTCGATTTTTGTTATGAAGAATTAGTGATCACAAATAATGGCCCTTTTTCCATTTAAACGCTTATTTACCGACTTATGAAGGATTTTAGATTTTTCATATAAAATTTCGATTTTTGGTATGAAAAAGTAGTGATCACAAATAATGGCCCTTTTTCCATTTAAACGCTTATTTACCGACTTATGAAGGATTTTAGATTTTTCATATAAAATTTCGATTTTTGGTATGAAAAAGTAGTGATCACAAATAATGGCCCTTTTTTCATTTAAACGCTTATTTACCAACTTATGAAGGATTTTAGATTTTTCATATAAAATTTCGATTTTTGGTATGAAAAAGTAGTGATCACAAATAGTGGCCCTTTTTCCATTTAAACTCTTATTTACCGACTTATGAAGGATTTTAGATTTTTCATATAAAATTTCGATTTTTGGTATGAAAAAGTAGTGATCACAAATAATGGCCCTTTTTCCATTTAAACGCTTATTTACCGACTTATGAAGGATTTTAGATTTTTCATATAAAATTTCGATTTTTGGTATGAAAAAGTAGTGATCACAAATAATGGCCCTTTTTTCATTTAAACGCTTATTTACCAACTTATGAAGGATTTTAGATTTTTCATATAAAATTTCGATTTTTGTTATGAAAAAGTAGTGATCACAAATAATGGCCCTTTTTCCATTTACACGCTTATTTACCGATTTATGAAGGATTTTAGATTTTTCATATAAAATTTCGATTTTTGTTATGAAGAATTAGTGATCACAAATAATGGCCCTTTTTCCATTTAAACGCTTATTTACCGACTTATGAAGGATTTTAGATTTTTCATATAAAATTTCGATTTTTGGTATGAAAAAGTAGTGATCACAAATAATGGCCCTTTTTCCATTTAAACGTTTATTTACCAACTTATGAAGGATTTTAGATTTTTCATATAAAATTTCGATTTTTGTTATGAAAAAGTAGTGATCACAAATAATGGCCCTTTTTCCATTTAAACGCTTATTTACCGACTTATGAAGGATTTTAGATTTTTCATATAAAATTTCGATTTTTGGTATGAAAAAGTAGTGATCACAAATAATGGCCCTTTTTCCATTTAAACGCTTATTTACCAACTTATGAAGGATTTTAGATTTTTCATATAAAATTTCGATTTTTGGTATGAAAAAGTAGTGATCACAAATAGTGGCCCTTTTTCCATTTAAACGCTTATTTACCGACTTATGAAGGATTTTAGATTTTTCATATAAAATTTCGATTTTTGGTATGAAAAAGTAGTGATCACAAATAATGGCCCTTTTTCCATTTAAACGCTTATTTACCGACTTATGAAGGATTTTAGATTTTTCATATAAAATTTCGATTTTTGTTATGAAAAAGTAGTGATCACAAATAGTGGCCCTTTTTTAACTAAATCGCTTATTTACCGACTTATGAAGGATTTTAGATTTTTCATATAAAATTTCGATTTTTGGTATGAAAAAGTAGTGATCACAAATAATGGCCCTTTTTCCATTTAAACGCTTATTTACCGACTTATGAAGGATTTTAGATTTTTCATATAAAATTTCGATTTTTGGTATGAAAAAGTAGTGATCACAAATAGTGGCCCTTTTTCCATTTAAACGCTTATTTACCGACTTATGAAGGATTTTAGATTTTTCATATAAAATTTCGATTTTTGGTATGAAAAAGTAGTGATCACAAATAATGGCCCTTTTTCCATTTAAACGCTTATTTACCGACTTATGAAGGATTTTAGATTTTTCATATAAAATTTCGATTTTTGGTATCAAAAAGTAGTGATCACAAATAGCGTCCCTTTTTTAACTAAATCGCTTATTTACCGACTTATGAAGGATTTTAGATTTTTCATATAAAATTTCGATTTTTGGTATGAAAAAGTAGTGATCACAAATAATGGCCCTTTTTCCATTTAAAAGCTTATTTACCGACTTATGAAGGATTTTAGATTTTTCATATAAAATTTCGATTTTTGGTATGAAAAAGTAATGATCACAAATAATGGCCCTTTTTCCATTTAAAAGCTTATTTACCGACTTATGAAGGATTTTAGATTTTTCATATAAAATTTCGATTTTTGGTATGAAAAAGTAGTGATCACAAATAATGGCCCTTTTTCCATTTAAACGCTTATTTACCGACTTATGAAGGATTTTAGATTTTTCATATAAAATTTCGATTTTTGGTATCAAAAAGTAGTGATCACAAATAGCGTCCCTTTTTTAACTAAATCGCTTATTTACCGACTTATGAAGGATTTTAGATTTTTCATATAAAATTTCGATTTTTGGTATGAAAAAGTAGTGATCACAAATAATGGCCCTTTTTCCATTTAAAAGCTTATTTACCGACTTATGAAGGATTTTAGATTTTTCATATAAAATTTCGATTTTTGGTATGAAAAAGTAATGATCACAAATAGTGGCCCTTTTTCCATTTAAACGCTTATTTACCGACTTATGAAGGATTTTAGATTTTTCATATAAAATTTCGATTTTTGGTATGAAAAAGTAATGATCACAAATAATGGCCCTTTTTCCATTTAAAAGCTTATTTACCGACTTATGAAGGATTTTAGATTTTTCATATAAAATTTAGATTTTTGGTATGAAAAAGTAGTGATCACAAATAGTGGCCCTTTTTCCATTTAAACGCTTATTTACCGACTTATGAAGGATTTTAGATTTTTCATATAAAATTTCGATTTTTGGTATGAAAAAGTAGTGATCACAAATAATGGCCCTTTTTTCATTTAAACGCTTATTTACCAACTTATGAAGGATTTTAGATTTTTCATATAAAATTTCGATTTTTGTTATGAAGAATTAGTGATCACAAATAATGGCCCTTTTTCCATTTACACGCTTATTTACCGATTTATGAAGGATTTTAGATTTTTCATATAAAATTTCGATTTTTGGTATGAAAAAGTAATGATCACAAATAGTGGCCCTTTTTCCATTTAAACGCTTATTTACCGACTTATGAAGGATTTTAGATTTTTCATATAAAATTTCGATTTTTGGTATGAAAAAGTAATGATCACAAATAATGGCCCTTTTTCCATTTAAAAGCTTATTTACCGACTTATGAAGGATTTTAGATTTTTCATATAAAATTTAGATTTTTGGTATGAAAAAGTAGTGATCACAAATAGTGGCCCTTTTTCCATTTAAACGCTTATTTACCGACTTATGAAGGATTTTAGATTTTTCATATAAAATTTC
Source organism: Protophormia terraenovae (assembly GCA_951394005.1). Lineage (NCBI taxonomy): Eukaryota > Metazoa > Arthropoda > Insecta > Diptera > Calliphoridae > Protophormia > Protophormia terraenovae. Next base: position 10,236,576 of record OX596073.1, read on the forward strand.
GATTTTTGGTATGAAAAAGTAGTGATCACAAATAATGGCCCTTTTTTCATTTAAACGCTTATTTACCAACTTATGAAGGATTTTAGATTTTTCATATAAAATTTCGATTTTTGTTATGAAGAATTAGTGATCACAAATAATGGCCCTTTTTCCATTTACACGCTTATTTACCGACTTATGAAGGATTTTAGATTTTTCATATAAAATTTCGATTTTTGGTATGAAAAAGTAATGATCACAAATAGTGGCCCTTTTTCCATTTAAACGCTTATTTACCGACTTATGAAGGATTTTAGATTTTTCATATAAAATTTCGATTTTTGGTATGAAAAAGTAGTGATCACAAATAATGGCCCTTTTTCCATTTAAACGCTTATTTACCGACTTATGAAGGATTTTAGATTTTTCATATAAAATTTAGATTTTTGGTATGAAAAAGTAGTGATCACAAATAGTGGCCCTTTTTCCATTTAAACGCTTATTTACCGACTTATGAAGGATTTTAGATTTTTCATATAAAATTTCGATTTTTGGTATGAAAAAGTAGTGATCACAAATAATGGCCCTTTTTCCATTTACACGCTTATTTACCGATTTATGAAGGATTTTAGATTTTTCATATAAAATTTCGATTTTTGTTATGAAGAATTAGTGATCACAAATAATGGCCCTTTTTCCATTTAAACGTTTATTTACCGACTTATGAAGGATTTTAGATTTTTCATATAAAATTTCGATTTTTGGTATGAAAAAGTAGTGATCACAAATAATGGCCCTTTTTCCATTTAAACGCTTATTTACCAACTTATGAAGGATTTTAGATTTTTCATATAAAATTTCGATTTTTGGTATGAAAAAGTAGTGATCACAAATAGTGGCCCTTTTTCCATTTAAACGCTTATTTACCGACTTATGAAGGATTTTAGATTTTTCATATAAAATTTCGATTTTTGGTATGAAAAAGTAGTGATCACAAATAATGGCCCTTTTTCCATTTAAACGCTTATTTACCGACTTATGAAGGATTTTAGATTTTTCATATAAAATTTCGATTTTTGTTATGAAAAAGTAGTGATCACAAATAGTGGCCCTTTTTCCATTTAAACGCTTATTTACCGACTTATGAAGGATTTTAGATTTTTCATATAAAATTTAGATTTTTGGTATGAAAAAGTAGTGATCACAAATAGTGGCCCTTTTTCCATTTAAACGTTTATTTACCGACTTATGAAGGATTTTAGATTTTTCATATAAAATTTCGATTTTTGGTATGAAAAAGTAGTGATCACAAATAATGGCCCTTTTTCCATTTAAACGCTTATTTACCGACTTATGAAGGATTTTAGATTTTTCATATAAAATTTCGATTTTTGGTATGAAAAAGTAGTGATCACAAATAATGGCCCTTTTTCCATTTACACGCTTATTTACCGACTTATGAAGGATTTTAGATTTTTCATATAAAATTTCGATTTTTGTTATGAAAAAGTAGTGATCACAAATAGTGGCCCTTTTTCCATTTAAACGCTTATTTACCGACTTATGAAGGATTTTAGATTTTTCATATAAAATTTCGATTTTTGGTATGAAAAAGTAGTGATCACAAATAATGGCCCTTTTTCCATTTACACGCTTATTTACCGACTTATGAAGGATTTTAGATTTTTCATATAAAATTTCGATTTTTGGTATGAAAAAGTAGTGATCACAAATAATGGCCCTTTTTCCATTTAAACGCTTATTTACCAACTTATGAAGGATTTTAGATTTTTCATATAAAATTTCGATTTTTGGTATGAAAAAGTAGTGATCACAAATAGTGTCCCTTTTTTAACTAAATCGCTTATTTACCGACTTATGAAGGATTTTAGATTTTTCATATAAAATTTCGATTTTTGTTATGAAGAATTAGTGATCACAAATAGTGGCCCTTTTTCCATTTAAACGCTTATTTACCGACTTATGAAGGATTTTAGATTTTTCATATAAAATTTCGATTTTTGGTATGAAAAAGTAGTGATCACAAATAGTGGCCCTTTTTCCATTTAAACGCTTATTTACCGACTTATGAAGGATTTTAGATTTTTCATATAAAATTTCGATTTTTGGTATGAAAAAGTAGTGATCACAAATAGTGGCCCTTTTTCCATTTAAACGCTTATTTACCGACTTATGAAGGATTTTAGATTTTTCATATAAAATTTCGATTTTTGGTATGAAAAAGTAGTGATCACAAATAATGGCCCTTTTTCCATTTAAACGCTTATTTACCGACTTATGAAGGATTTTAGATTTTTCATATAAAATTTCGATTTTTGTTATGAAGAATTAGTGATCACAAATAGTGGCCCTTTTTCCATTTAAACGCTTATTTACCGACTTATGAAGGATTTTAGATTTTTCATATAAAATTTCGATTTTTGGTATGAAAAAGTAGTGATCACAAATAATGGCCCTTTTTCCATTTAAACGCTTATTTACCGACTTATGAAGGATTTTAGATTTTTCATATAAAATTTCGATTTTTGGTATGAAAAAGTAGTGATCACAAATAATGGCCCTTTTTCCATTTAAACGCTTATTTACCGACTTATGAAGGATTTTAGATTTTTCATATAAAATTTCGATTTTTGTTATGAAGAATTAGTGATCACAAATAGTGGCCCTTTTTCCATTTAAACGCTTATTTACCGACTTATGAAGGATTTTAGATTTTTCATATAAAATTTCGATTTTTGGTATGAAAAAGTAGTGATCACAAATAATGGCCCTTTTTCCATTTAAACGCTTATTTACCGACTTATGAAGGATTTTAGATTTTTCATATAAAATTTCGATTTTTGGTATGAAAAAGTAGTGATCACAAATAGTGGCCCTTTTTCCATTTAAACGCTTATTTACCGACTTATGAAGGATTTTAGATTTTTCATATAAAATTTCGATTTTTGGTATGAAAAAGTAGTGATCACAAATAATGGCCCTTTTTCCATTTAAACGCTTATTTACCGACTTATGAAGGATTTTAGATTTTTCATATAAAATTTCGATTTTTGGTATGAAAAAGTAGTGATCACAAATAATGGCCCTTTTTCCATTTACACGCTTATTTACCGACTTATGAAGGATTTTAGATTTTTCATATAAAATTTCGATTTTTGTTATGAAAAAGTAGTGATCACAAATAATGGCCCTTTTTCCATTTAAACGCTTATTTACCGACTTATGAAGGATTTTAGATTTTTCATATAAAATTTCGATTTTTGGTATGAAAAAGTAGTGATCACAAATAATGGCCCTTTTTCCATTTACACGCTTATTTACCGACTTATGAAGGATTTTAGATTTTTCATATAAAATTTCGATTTTTGTTATGAAGAATTAGTGATCACAAATAGTGGCCCTTTTTCCATTTAAACGCTTATTTACCGACTTATGAAGGATTTTAGATTTTTCATATAAAATTTCGATTTTTGGTATGAAAAAGTAGTGATCACAAATAATGGCCCTTTTTCCATTTAAACGTTTATTTACCGACTTATGAAGGATTTTAGATTTTTCATATAAAATTTCGATTTTTGGTATGAAGAATTAGTGATCACAAATAATGGCCCTTTTTCCATTTAAACGCTTATTTACCGACTTATGAAGGATTTTAGATTTTTCATATAAAATTTCGATTTTTGGTATGAAAAAGTAGTGATCACAAATAGTGTCCCTTTTTTAACTAAATCGCTTATTTACCGACTTATGAAGGATTTTAGATTTTTCATATAAAATTTCGATTTTTGGTATGAAGAATTAGTGATCACAAATAATGGCCCTTTTTCCATTTACACGCTTATTTACCGACTTATGAAGGATTTTAGATTTTTCATATAAAATTTCGATTTTTGGTATGAAAAAGTAGTGATCACAAATAATGGCCCTTTTTCCATTTAAACGCTTATTTACCGACTTATGAAGGATTTTAGATTTTTCATATAAAATTTCGATTTTTGATATGAAGAATTAGTGATCACAAATAATGGCCCTTTTTCCATTTAAACGCTTATTTACCGACTTATGAAGGATTTTAGATTTTTCATATAAAATTTCGATTTTTGGTATGAAGAATTAGTGATCACAAATAATGGCCCTTTTTCCATTTAAACGCTTATTTACCGACTTATGAAGGATTTTAGATTTTTCATATAAAATTTCGATTTTTGGTATGAAAAAGTAGTGATCACAAATAGTGTCCCTTTTTTAACTAAATCGCTTATTTACCGACTTATGAAGGATTTTAGATTTTTCATATAAAATTTCGATTTTTGGTATGAAGAATTAGTGATCACAAATAATGGCCCTTTTTCCATTTAAACGCTTATTTACCGACTTATGAAGGATTTTAGATTTTTCATATAAAATTTCGATTTTTGGTATGAAAAAGTAGTGATCACAAATAGTGTCCCTTTTTTAACTAAATCGCTTATTTACCGACTTATGAAGGATTTTAGATTTTTCATATAAAATTTAGATTTTTGGTATGAAAAAGTAGTGATCACAAATAATGGCCCTTTTTCCATTTAAACGCTTATTTACCGACTTATGAAGGATTTTAGATTTTTCATATAAAATTTCGATTTTTGGTATGAAAAAGTAGTGATCACAAATAGTGTCCCTTTTTTAACTAAATCGCTTATTTACCGACTTATGAAGGATTTTAGATTTTTCATATAAAATTTCGATTTTTGGTATGAAGAATTAGTGATCACAAATAATGGCCCTTTTTCCATTTAAACGCTTATTTACCGACTTATGAAGGATTTTAGATTTTTCATATAAAATTTCGATTTTTGGTATGAAAAAGTAGTGATCACAAATAGTGTCCCTTTTTTAACTAAATCGCTTATTTACCGACTTATGAAGGATTTTAGATTTTTCATATAAAATTTCGATTTTTGGTATGAAGAATTAGTGATCACAAATAATGGCCCTTTTTCCATTTACACGCTTATTTACCGACTTATGAAGGATTTTAGATTTTTCATATAAAATTTCGATTTTTGGTATGAAAAAGTAGTGATCACAAATAATGGCCCTTTTTCCATTTAAACGCTTATTTACCGACTTATGAAGGATTTTAGATTTTTCATATAAAATTTCGATTTTTGATATGAAGAATTAGTGATCACAAATAATGGCCCTTTTTCCATTTAAACGCTTATTTACCGACTTATGAAGGATTTTAGATTTTTCATATAAAATTTCGATTTTTGGTATGAAGAATTAGTGATCACAAATAATGGCCCTTTTTCCATTTAAACGCTTATTTACCGACTTATGAAGGATTTTAGATTTTTCATATAAAATTTCGATTTTTGGTATGAAAAAGTAGTGATCACAAATAGTGTCCCTTTTTTAACTAAATCGCTTATTTACCGACTTATGAAGGATTTTAGATTTTTCATATAAAATTTAGATTTTTGGTATGAAAAAGTAGTGATCACAAATAATGGCCCTTTTTCCATTTAAACGCTTATTTACCGACTTATGAAGGATTTTAGATTTTTCATATAAAATTTCGATTTTTGGTATGAAAAAGTAGTGATCACAAATAGTGTCCCTTTTTTAACTAAATCGCTTATTTACCGACTTATGAAGGATTTTAGATTTTTCATATAAAATTTCGATTTTTGGTATGAAGAATTAGTGATCACAAATAATGGCCCTTTTTCCATTTAAACGCTTATTTACCGACTTATGAAGGATTTTAGATTTTTCATATAAAATTTCGATTTTTGGTATGAAAAAGTAGTGATCACAAATAGTGTCCCTTTTTTAACTAAATCGCTTATTTACCGACTTATGAAGGATTTTAGATTTTTCATATAAAATTTCGATTTTTGGTATGAAGAATTAGTGATCACAAATAATGGCCCTTTTTCCATTTACACGCTTATTTACCGACTTATGAAGGATTTTAGATTTTTCATATAAAATTTCGATTTTTGGTATGAAAAAGTAGTGATCACAAATAATGGCCCTTTTTCCATTTAAACGCTTATTTACCGACTTATGAAGGATTTTAGATTTTTCATATAAAATTTCGATTTTTGATATGAAGAATTAGTGATCACAAATAATGGCCCTTTTTCCATTTAAACGCTTATTTACCGACTTATGAAGGATTTTAGATTTTTCATATAAAATTTCGATTTTTGATATGAAGAATTAGTGATCACAAATAATGGCCCTTTTTCCATTTAAACGCTTATTTACCGACTTATGAAGGATTTTAGATTTTTCATATAAAATTTCGATTTTTGATATGAAGAATTAGTGATCACAAATAATGGCCCTTTTTCCATTTAAACGCTTATTTACCGACTTATGAAGGATTTTAGATTTTTCATATAAAATTTCGATTTTTGATATGAAGAATTAGTGATCACAAATAATGGCCCTTTTTCCATTTAAACGCTTATTTACCGACTTATGAAGGATTTTAGATTTTTCATATAAAATTTCGATTTTTGATATGAAGAATTAGTGATCACAAATAATGGCCCTTTTTCCATTTAAACGCTTATTTACCGACTTATGAAGGATTTTAGATTTTTCATATAAAATTTCGATTTTTGATATGAAAAATTAGTGATCACAAATAATGGCCCTTTTTCCATTTAAACGCTTATTTACCGACTTATGAAGGATTTTAGATTTTTCATATAAAATTTCGATTTTTGATATGAAGAATTAGTGATCACAAATAATGGCCCTTTTTCCATTTAAACGCTTATTTACCGACTTATGAAGGATTTTAGATTTTTCATATAAAATTTCGATTTTTGGTATGAAAAAGTAGTGATCACAAATAATGGCCCTTTTTCCATTTAAACGTTTATTTACCGACTTATGAAGGATTTTAGATTTTTCATATAAAATTTCGATTTTTGGTATGAAAAAGTAGTGATCTCAAATAATGGCCCTTTTTCCATTTAAACGTTTATTTACCGACTTATGAAGGATTTTAGATTTTTCATATAAAATTTCGATTTTTGGTATGAAAAAGTAGTGATCACAAATAATGGCCCTTTTTCCATTTAAAAGTTTATTTACCGACTTATGAAGGATTTTAGATTTTTCATATAAAATTTCGATTTTTGGTATGAAAAAGTAGTGATCACAAATAATGGCCCTTTTTCCATTTAAAAGTTTATTTACCGACTTATGAAGGATTTTAGATTTTTCATATAAAATTTCGATTTTTGGTATGAAAAAGTAGTGATCACAAATAATGGCCCTTTTTCCATTTAAACGTTTATTTACCGACTTATGAAGGATTTTAGATTTTTCATATAAACTTTCGATTTTTGGTATGAAAAAGTAGTGATCACAAATAATGGCCCTTTTTCCATTTAAACGCTTATTTACCGACTTATGAAGGATTTTAGATTTTTCATATAAACTTTCGATTTTTGGTATGAAAAAGTAGTGATCACAAATAATGGCCCTTTTTCCATTTACACGCTTATTTACCGACTTATGAAGGATTTTAGATTTTTCATATAAAATTTCGATTTTTGGTATGAAAAAGTAGTGATCTCAAATAATGGCCCTTTTTCCATTTAAACGTTTATTTACCGACTTATGAAGGATTTTAGATTTTTCATATAAAATTTCGATTTTTGGTATGAAAAAGTAGTGATCACAAATAATGGCCCTTTTTCCATTTAAAAGTTTATTTACCGACTTATGAAGGATTTTAGATTTTTCATATAAAATTTCGATTTTTGGTATGAAAAAGTAGTGATCACAAATAGTGTCCCTTTTTTAACTAAATCGCTTATTTACCGACTTATGAAGGATTTTAGATTTTTCATATAAAATTTCGATTTTTGGTATGAAAAAGTAGTGATCACAAATAATGGCCCTTTTTCCATTTACACGCTTATTTACCGACTTATGAAGGATTTTAGATTTTTCATATACAATTTCGATTTTTGGTATGAAAAAGTAGTGATCACAAATAATGGCCCTTTTTCCATTTACACGCTTATTTACCGACTTATGAAGGATTTTAGATTTTTCATATACAATTTCGATTTTTGGTATGAAAAAGTAGTGATCACAAATAATGGCCCTTTTTCCATTTAAACGCTTATTTACCGACTTATGAAGGATTTTAGATTTTTCATATACAATTTCGATTTTTGGTATGAAAAAGTAGTGATCACAAATAATGGCCCTTTTTCCATTTACACGCTTATTTACCGACTTATGAAGGATTTTAGATTTTTCATATAAACTTTCGATTTTTGGTATGAAAAAGTAGTGATCACAAATAATGGCCCTTTTTCCATTTAAACGCTTATTTACCGACTTATGAAGGATTTTAGATTTTTCATATAAACTTTCGATTTTTGGTATGAAAAAGTAGTGATCACAAATAATGGCCCTTTTTCCATTTACACGCTTATTTACCGACTTATGAAGGATTTTAGATTTTTCATATAAAATTTCGATTTTTGGTATGAAAAAGTAGTGATCTCAAATAATGGCCCTTTTTCCATTTAAACGTTTATTTACCGACTTATGAAGGATTTTAGATTTTTCATATAAAATTTCGATTTTTGGTATGAAAAAGTAGTGATCACAAATAATGGCCCTTTTTCCATTTAAAAGTTTATTTACCGACTTATGAAGGATTTTAGATTTTTCATATAAAATTTCGATTTTTGGTATGAAAAAGTAGTGATCACAAATAGTGTCCCTTTTTTAACTAAATCGCTTATTTACCGACTTATGAAGGATTTTAGATTTTTCATATAAAATTTCGATTTTTGGTATGAAAAAGTAGTGATCACAAATAATGGCCCTTTTTCCATTTACACGCTTATTTACCGACTTATGAAGGATTTTAGATTTTTCATATACAATTTCGATTTTTGGTATGAAAAAGTAGTGATCACAAATAATGGCCCTTTTTCCATTTACACGCTTATTTACCGACTTATGAAGGATTTTAGATTTTTCATATAAACTTTCGATTTTTGGTATGAAAAAGTAGTGATCACAAATAGTGTCCCTTTTTTAACTAAATCGCTTATTTACCGACTTATGAAGGATTTTAGATTTTTCATATAAAATTTCGATTTTTGGTATGAAAAAGTAGTGATCACAAATAATGGCCCTTTTTCCATTTAAACGCTTATTTACCAACTTATGAAGGATTTTAGATTTTTCATATAAAATTTCGATTTTTGGTATGAAAAAGTAGTGATCACAAATAGTGTCCCTTTTTTAACTAAATCGCTTATTTACCGACTTATGAAGGATTTTAGATTTTTCATATACAATTTCGATTTTTGGTATGAAAAAGTAGTGATCACAAATAATGGCCCTTTTTCCATTTACACGCTTATTTACCGACTTATGAAGAATTTTAGATTTTTCATATGAAATTTCGATTTTTGGTATGAAAAAGTAGTGATCACAAATAATGGCCCTTTTTCCATTTACACGCTTATTTACCGACTTATGAAGGATTTTAGATTTTTCATATAAAATTTCGATTTTTGTTATGAAAAAGTAGTGATCACAAATAATGGCCCTTTTTCCATTTAAACGCTTATTTACCGACTTATGAAGGATTTTATATTTTTCATATAAACTTTAGATTTTTGGTATGAAAAAGTAGTGATCACAAATAATGGCCCTTTTTCCATTTACACGCTTATTTACCGACTTATGAAGGATTTTAGATTTTTCATATAAAATTTCGATTTTTGGTATGAAAAAGTAGTGATCTCAAATAATGGCCCTTTTTCCATTTAAACGTTTATTTACCGACTTATGAAGGATTTTAGATTTTTCATATAAAATTTCGATTTTTGGTATGAAAAAGTAGTGATCACAAATAATGGCCCTTTTTCCATTTAAAAGTTTATTTACCGACTTATGAAGGATTTTAGATTTTTCATATAAAATTTCGATTTTTGGTATGAAAAAGTAGTGATCACAAATAGTGTCCCTTTTTTAACTAAATCGCTTATTTACCGACTTATGAAGGATTTTAGATTTTTCATATAAAATTTCGATTTTTGGTATGAAAAAGTAGTGATCACAAATAATGGCCCTTTTTCCATTTACACGCTTATTTACCGACTTATGAAGGATTTTAGATTTTTCATATACAATTTCGATTTTTGGTATGAAAAAGTAGTGATCACAAATAATGGCCCTTTTTCCATTTACACGCTTATTTACCGACTTATGAAGGATTTTAGATTTTTCATATAAACTTTCGATTTTTGGTATGAAAAAGTAGTGATCACAAATAGTGTCCCTTTTTTAACTAAATCGCTTATTTACCGACTTATGAAGGATTTTAGATTTTTCATATAAAATTTCGATTTTTGGTATGAAAAAGTAGTGATCACAAATAATGGCCCTTTTTCCATTTAAACGCTTATTTACCAACTTATGAAGGATTTTAGATTTTTCATATAAAATTTCGATTTTTGGTATGAAAAAGTAGTGATCACAAATAGTGTCCCTTTTTTAACTAAATCGCTTATTTACCGACTTATGAAGGATTTTAGATTTTTCATATACAATTTCGATTTTTGGTATGAAAAATTAGTGATCACAAATAATGGCCCTTTTTCCATTTACACGCTTATTTACCGACTTATGAAGAATTTTAGATTTTTCATATGAAATTTCGATTTTTGGTATGAAAAAGTAGTGATCACAAATAATGGCCCTTTTTCCATTTACACGCTTATTTACCGACTTATGAAGGATTTTAGATTTTTCATATAAACTTTCGATTTTTGGTATGAAAAAGTAGTGATCACAAATAATGGCCCTTTTTCCATTTAAACGCTTATTTACCGACTTATGAAGGATTTTATATTTTTCATATAAACTTTAGATTTTTGGTATGAAAAAGTAGTGATCACAAATAATGGCCCTTTTTCCATTTACACGCTTATTTACCGACTTATGAAGGATTTTAGATTTTTCATATAAAATTTCGATTTTTGGTATGAAAAAGTAGTGATCACAAATAATGGCCCTTTTTCCATTTAAACGCTTATTTACCGACTTATGAAGGATTTTATATTTTTCATATAAACTTTCGATTTTTGGTATGAAAAAGTAGTGATCACAAATAATGGCCCTTTTTCCATTTAAACGCTTATTTACCGACTTATGAAGGATTTTATATTTTTCATATAAACTTTCGATTTTTGGTATGAAAAAGTAGTGATCACAAATAGTGTCCCTTTTTTAACTAAATCGCTTATTTACCGACTTATGAAGGATTTTAGATTTTTCATATACAATTTCGATTTTTGGTATGAAAAAGTAGTGATCACAAATAATGGCCCTTTTTCCATTTACACGCTTATTTACCGACTTATGAAGAATTTTAGATTTTTCATATGAAATTTCGATTTTTGGTATGAAAAAGTAGTGATCACAAATAATGGCCCTTTTTCCATTTACACGCTTATTTACCGACTTATGAAGGATTTTAGATTTTTCATATAAAATTTCGATTTTTGGTATGAAAAAGTAGTGATCACAAATAATGGCCCTTTTTCCATTTACACGCTTATTTACCGACTTATGAAGAATTTTAGATTTTTCATATAAAATTTCGATTTTTGGTATGAAAAAGTAGTGATCACAAATAATGGCCCTTTTTCCATTTACACGCTTATTTACCGATTTATAAAGGATTTTAGATTTTTCATATAAAATTTCGATTTTTGGTATGAAGAATTAGTGATCACAAATAATGGCCCTTTTTCCATTTAAACGCTTATTTACCGACTTATGAAGGATTTTAGATTTTTCATATAAAATTTCGATTTTTGGTATGAAAAAGTAGTGATCACAAATAATGGCCCTTTTTCCATTTAAAAGTTTATTTACCGACTTATGAAGGATTTTAGATTTTTCATATAAAATTTCGATTTTATATGTATGAAGAATTAGTGATCACAAATAATGGCCCTTTTTCCATTTAAACGCTTATTTACCGACTTATGAAGGATTTTAGATTTTTCATATAAAATTTCGATTTTTGGTATGAAGAATTAGTGATCACAAATAATGGCCCTTTTTCCATTTACACGCTTATTTACCGACTTATGAAGGATTTTAGATTTTTCATATAAAATTTCGATTTTATATGTATGAAGAATTAGTGATCACAAATAATGGCCCTTTTTCCATTTAAACGCTTATTTACCGACTTATGAAGGATTTTAGATTTTTCATATAAAATTTCGATTTTATATGTATGAAGAATTAGTGATCACAAATAATGGCCCTTTTTCCATTTAAACGCTTATTTACCGACTTATAAAGGATTTTAGATTTTTCATATAAAATTTCGATTTTATATGTATGAAGAATTAGTGATCACAAATAATGGCCCTTTTTCCATTTACACGCTTATTTACCGACTTATGAAGGATTTTAGATTTTTCATATAAAATTTCGATTTTATATGTATGAAGAATTAGTGATCACAAATAATGGCCCTTTTTCCATTTAAACGCTTATTTACCGACTTATAAAGGATTTTAGATTTTTCATATAAAATTTCGATTTTTGGTATGAAGAATTAGTGATCACAAATAATGGCCCTTTTTCCATTTACACGCTTATTTACCGACTTATGAAGGATTTTAGATTTTTCATATAAAATTTCGATTTTTGGTATGAAAAAGTAGTGATCACAAATAATGGCCCTTTTTCCATTTAAAAGTTTATTTACCGACTTATGAAGGATTTTAGATTTTTCATATAAAATTTCGATTTTATATGTATGAAGAATTAGTGATCACAAATAATGGCCCTTTTTCCATTTAAACGCTTATTTACCGACTTATGAAGGATTTTAGATTTTTCATATAAAATTTCGATTTTTGGTATGAAAAAGTAGTGATCACAAATAATGGCCCTTTTTCCATTTAAACGTTTATTTACCGACTTATGAAGGATTTTAGATTTTTCATATAAAATTTCGATTTTTGGTATGAAAAAGTAGTGATCACAAATAATGGCCCTTTTTCCATTTAAACGCTTATTTACCGACTTATGAAGGATTTTATATTTTTCATATAAACTTTAGATTTTTGGTATGAAAAAGTAGTGATCACAAATAATGTCCCTTTTTCCATTTACACGCTTATTTACCGACTTATGAAGGATTTTAGATTTTTCATATAAAATTTCGATTTTTGGTATGAAAAAGTAGTGATCACAAATAATGGCCCTTTTTCCATTTAAACGCTTATTTACCGACTTATGAAGGATTTTATATTTTTCATATAAAATTTCGATTTTTGGTATGAAAAAGTAGTGATCACAAATAATGGCCCTTTTTCCATTTAAAAGTTTATTTACCGACTTATGAAGGATTTTAGATTTTTCATATGAAATTTCGATTTTTGGTATGAAAAAGTAGTGATCACAAATAATGGCCCTTTTTCCATTTACACGCTTATTTACCGACTTATGAAGAATTTTAGATTTTTCATATGAAATTTCGATTTTTGGTATGAAAAAGTAGTGATCACAAATAATGGCCCTTTTTCCATTTACACGCTTATTTACCGACTTATGAAGGATTTTAGATTTTTCATATAAAATTTCGATTTTTGGTATGAAAAAGTAGTGATCACAAATAATGGCCCTTTTTCCATTTACACGCTTATTTACCGACTTATGAAGAATTTTAGATTTTTCATATAAAATTTCGATTTTTGGTATGAAAAAGTAGTGATCACAAATAATGGCCCTTTTTCCATTTAAACGTTTATTTACCGATTTATAAAGGATTTTAGATTTTTCATATAAAATTTCGATTTTTGGTATGAAGAATTAGTGATCACAAATAATGGCCCTTTTTCCATTTAAACGCTTATTTACCGACTTATGAAGGATTTTAGATTTTTCATATAAAATTTCGATTTTTGATATGAAGAATTAGTGATCACAAATAATGGCCCTTTTTCCATTTAAACGCTTATTTACCGACTTATGAAGGATTTTAGATTTTTCATATAAAATTTCGATTTTTGGTATGAAAAAGTAGTGATCACAAATAATGGCCCTTTTTCCATTTAAAAGTTTATTTACCGACTTATGAAGGATTTTAGATTTTTCATATAAAATTTCGATTTTATATGTATGAAGAATTAGTGATCACAAATAATGGCCCTTTTTCCATTTAAACGCTTATTTACCGACTTATGAAGGATTTTAGATTTTTCATATAAAATTTCGATTTTTGGTATGAAAAAGTAGTGATCACAAATAATGGCCCTTTTTCCATTTAAACGCTTATTTACCGACTTATGAAGGATTTTAGATTTTTCATATAAAATTTCGATTTTTGGTATGAAAAAGTAGTGATCACAAATAATGGCCCTTTTTCCATTTAAACGCTTATTTACCGACTTATGAAGGATTTTAGATTTTTCATATAAAATTTCGATTTTTGGTATGAAAAAGTAGTGATCACAAATAATGGCCCTTTTTCCATTTAAACGTTTATTTACCGACTTATGAAGGATTTTAGATTTTTCATATAAAATTTCGATTTTTGGTATGAAAAAGTAGTGATCACAAATAATGGCCCTTTTTCCATTTAAAAGTTTATTTACCGACTTATGAAGGATTTTAGATTTTTCATATAAAATTTCGATTTTTGGTATGAAAAAGTAGTGATCACAAATAGTGTCCCTTTTTTAACTAAATCGCTTATTTACCGACTTATGAAGGATTTTAGATTTTTCATATACAATTTCGATTTTTGGTATGAAAAAGTAGTGATCACAAATAATGGCCCTTTTTCCATTTAAAAGTTTATTTACCGACTTATGAAGGATTTTAGATTTTTCATATAAAATTTCGATTTTTGGTATGAAAAAGTAGTGATCACAAATAATGGCCCTTTTTCCATTTAAAAGTTTATTTACCGACTTATGAAGGATTTTAGATTTTTCATATAAACTTTCGATTTTTGGTATGAAAAAGTAGTGATCACAAATAATGGCCCTTTTTCCATTTAAACGCTTATTTACCGACTTATGAAGGATTTTAGATTTTTCATATAAAATTTCGATTTTTGGTATGAAAAAGTAGTGATCACAAATAATGGCCCTTTTTTCATTTAAACGTTTATTTACCGACGTATGAAGGATTTTAGATTTTTCATATAAAATTTCGATTTTTGGTATGAAAAAGTAGTGATCACAAATAATGGCCCTTTTTCCATTTAAACGCTTATTTACCGACTTATGAAGGATTTTAGATTTTTCATATAAAATTTCGATTTTATATGTATGAAGAATTAGTGATCACAAATAATGGCCCTTTTTCCATTT
The DNA here is from genome assembly GCA_951394005.1 of Protophormia terraenovae. Lineage (NCBI taxonomy): Eukaryota > Metazoa > Arthropoda > Insecta > Diptera > Calliphoridae > Protophormia > Protophormia terraenovae. Next base: position 10,251,974 of record OX596073.1, read on the forward strand.
AAACGCTTATTTACCGACTTATGAAGGATTTTAGATTTTTCATATAAAATTTCGATTTTTGGTATGAAAAAGTAGTGATCACAAATAATGGCCCTTTTTCCATTTAAACGCTTATTTACCGACTTATGAAGGATTTTAGATTTTTCATATAAAATTTCAATTTTTGGTATGAAAAAGTAGTGATCACAAATAATGGCCCTTTTTCCATTTAAACGTTTATTTACCGACTTATGAAGGATTTTAGATTTTTCATATAAAATTTCGATTTTTGGTATGAAAAAGTAGTGATCACAAATAATGGCCCTTTTTCCATTTAAACGCTTATTTACCGACTTATGAAGGATTTTAGATTTTTCATATAAAATTTCGATTTTTGGTATGAAAAAGTAGTGATCACAAATAATGGCCCTTTTTCCATTTAAACGCTTATTTACCGACTTATGAAGGATTTTAGATTTTTCATATAAAATTTCAATTTTTGGTATGAAAAAGTAGTGATCACAAATAATGGCCCTTTTTCCATTTAAACGCTTATTTACCGACTTATGAAGGATTTTAGATTTTTCATATAAAATTTCGATTTTTGGTATGAAAATGTAGTGATCACAAATAGTGTCCCTTTTTTAACTAAATCGCTTATTTACCGACTTATGAAGGATTTTAGATTTTTCATATAAAATTTCGATTTTTGGTATGAAAAAGTAGTGATCACAAATAATGGCCCTTTTTCCATTTAAACGCTTATTTACCGACTTATGAAGGATTTTAGATTTTTCATATAAAATTTCGATTTTTGGTATGAAAAAGTAGTGATCACAAATAATGGCCCTTTTTCCATTTAAACGCTTATTTACCGACTTATGAAGGATTTTAGATTTTTTCATATAAAATTTCGATTTTTGGTATGAAAAAGTAGTGATCACAAATAATGGCCCTTTTTCCATTTAAACGCTTATTTACCGACTTATGAAGGATTTTAGATTTTTCATATAAAATTTCGATTTTTTGGTATGAAAAAGTAGTGATCACAAATAATGGCCCTTTTTCCATTTAAACGTTTATTTACCGACTTATGAAGGATTTTAGATTTTTCATATAAAATTTCGATTTTTGGTATGAAAAAGTAGTGATCACAAATAATGGCCCTTTTTCCATTTAAAAGTTTATTTACCGACTTATGAAGGATTTTAGATTTTTCATATAAAATTTCGATTTTTGGTATGAAAAAGTAGTGATCACAAATAGTGTCCCTTTTTTAACTAAATCGCTTATTTACCGACTTATGAAGGATTTTAGATTTTTCATATACAATTTCGATTTTTGGTATGAAAAAGTAGTGATCACAAATAATGGCCCTTTTTCCATTTAAAAGTTTATTTACCGACTTATGAAGGATTTTAGATTTTTCATATAAAATTTCGATTTTTGGTATGAAAAAGTAGTGATCACAAATAATGGCCCTTTTTCCATTTAAAAGTTTATTTACCGACTTATGAAGGATTTTAGATTTTTCATATAAACTTTCGATTTTTGGTATGAAAAAGTAGTGATCACAAATAATGGCCCTTTTTCCATTTAAACGCTTATTTACCGACTTATGAAGGATTTTAGATTTTTCATATAAAATTTCGATTTTTGGTATGAAAAAGTAGTGATCACAAATAATGGCCCTTTTTCCATTTAAACGTTTATTTACCGACGTATGAAGGATTTTAGATTTTTCATATAAAATTTCGATTTTTGGTATGAAAAAGTAGTGATCACAAATAATGGCCCTTTTTCCATTTAAACGCTTATTTACCGACTTATGAAGGATTTTAGATTTTTCATATAAAATTTCGATTTTATATGTATGAAGAATTAGTGATCACAAATAATGGCCCTTTTTCCATTTAAACGCTTATTTACCGACTTATGAAGGATTTTAGATTTTTCATATAAAATTTCGATTTTTGGTATGAAAAAGTAGTGATCACAAATAATGGCCCTTTTTCCATTTAAACGCTTATTTACCGACTTATGAAGGATTTTAGATTTTTCATATAAAATTTCAATTTTTGGTATGAAAAAGTAGTGATCACAAATAATGGCCCTTTTTCCATTTAAACGTTTATTTACCGACTTATGAAGGATTTTAGATTTTTCATATAAAATTTCGATTTTTGGTATGAAAAAGTAGTGATCACAAATAATGGCCCTTTTTCCATTTAAACGCTTATTTACCGACTTATGAAGGATTTTAGATTTTTCATATAAAATTTCGATTTTTGGTATGAAAAAGTAGTGATCACAAATAATGGCCCTTTTTCCATTTAAACGCTTATTTACCGACTTATGAAGGATTTTAGATTTTTCATATAAAATTTCAATTTTTGGTATGAAAAAGTAGTGATCACAAATAATGGCCCTTTTTCCATTTAAACGCTTATTTACCGACTTATGAAGGATTTTAGATTTTTCATATAAAATTTCGATTTTTGGTATGAAAATGTAGTGATCACAAATAGTGTCCCTTTTT